>CM069131.1:107762456-107993682 GCA_035221665.1 Okamejei kenojei
TCATTGATGTCAGAGATAGTATTGCCTACACAACCATAGGTATACCCGATATGGTTGTAAGACGAATGAACAACAACCCAAGGGAATGGACGATTGGGAAAACATCCAACATTATGATTACTCACACATCCATCAACAGGGGGGTCCAGTCATCCTTGCCATGGAAACATTATCAACTTCATGGCTTGTGCAGTCACCATCTGAAAAGACCCGCTCAAATACCCGGGCAGGTTTAAGCATCTCGACCAAGAGCCATGAACCTTTATTGCAGCATCGAGGTCGGGAATCCACCCGCAAACAAATATCTCTGACTCAGCGATTCAAAAGTGTGACAGGTTTCTGTGCCCAGGAAGCGAACAAGTCCTACAACTCGGCAACAAAGAACTGGATGTGTTGGAGTTTTTTCTAACATGGCCTCCATTTTTGATGCAAGGCCAGTGTCCCTTTCAGCAACATGTGCCATCAACAGCGACAGGAGTATGCTGTTTTCAATACTGGATATAAGGTATCAAGCTCCCACCACCTGGTGGCTAAACACGCAGTGAGGGGAGTATTCAATACCAAATCCCTCACGACCGCAGATAAACAGTAACGTGAGATGTGGTGATCAGATGCTGACCACGTACTGTACATGGCGAGCGAGGCCTCTCCAATAGATATAGAGCTACCATTTGAAACAGCTCACGTCCTTAAGGTGGTGAGTTGAGCCATAGGGCACTGGGCGACAGCCCAACGGAGTCAGATGTTAAGCGAAAAAAAAACTGCCTGCGACTGTTGACACGCGCGTGGGAGGTCCACAGCCCGCGGTGCAATCGAATCTTTGTGGTAAGAGAGTTATTACGAGAGACGAGGCGATGGTAGTGAGACATGATTTTGAGTGCTGGAACGAGCAACGGGAGTTTTTATTCATACTACACTTACTACGCGTGAGCGCGAGGGCGAGCAGCGTGGCAGGAGCCATGAGAGGTTTGCCCATGGACCGCGCATTTTCGCCACTGCGGGCTGGGCCAGTGGGGAAAAACCTTTCAAAACGGTTTCTATAACAAGTAGCTCTGGCCGTTGCCATAGGCGACACATTTCGTCAGACAAGCTATCCTGGGTACCTTGCAGAGCTCAGTAAATGTCTGGCCCCGATTAGAGCGGTTTTGTCTCAGTTATCAAGCGTATGCAATTAAGTCAAACATTGTTGTTGACATTTTTCAGCCACTGTCAACTGAACTCACAATTAAAAGTCCTTTACTCCGTCAGAATGGCGGCAGTGTTGATAAGCATGGACGTTGTTCAGCCATAAGGCGCTGAAATCACAGAGCTTGTGCTATAATCTTCACGAAGTTTACCACAACGTGTCTCTCCGCGAAGATTAAAATAGTAATATTAAACGAGAACTTACCAAGTTTGAAGTTTGATCTGTATTATTTACGAGGTATCCGGTGACAAGGGATTCTTCTGCCCCCACTACCCTACCCACCCTACTATCATTCTAGGCACACGTTTATGACTTCTACACATAAAACACGGTTTTTTCAGAGCGCAGTATACTATTTTCAGTCATGGTTGGGTTCTGTCTGATTCCACACTCTACTGCTATTGAAAGGTCATCCGGGAGCGCATTAGCCATGCTGGCGGGTCCTTCAATACTTCAACAAATCTACATCGACAGGCGACTCCTCGTAAAATATCAGTCAAGATCTTAGCGCTAAACTTGATGTAAGTTATCTTATGTTTAATTCTTACTATATGCACAACTTTGGTGTTGGCCTCACATAAAGTGCTCAATACAATTACATTTACATTTGTGGTTGTAACGATGACAAAATGTGGAAAAGTTATCCAAGGGCTATGAATACTTTTGTCAGCCACACGTACAGTTTCAATGAGATCCCCACTCATCCTTCTGTAAATCCAGCGTGTACAAGCCCACTACACTCCAATTCTCACAGCACTCATGGACCAGTCCCGGCGTTCATAATGCCACCTCTCTACACTCATATCCATGTCTCAGGCACGCTACCCCCAATACATAACCATGTGCCTAATTTTGCCCACTAAATTTTGCCCATGTGGAGACCTTAGCAAATCTTTGTGAAAGTCCAGGTTCACTACAACCATGGCTCTCCCCTCCATTTTTCCTAGTTACATCTTCAAAAAATTCCAGATTATCAAGGCATGATCCCCTTCGTAAAATCCATGCTGACTCGGACCGATCCTGTTGCTTCGCTACTCCAAATGTTCGGCTATTCATCTTTTTATAATGACTCCAACACTCTTACCCCACCACGATGTTTCAGGCTGACTGGTCCTAAATTCCCTGTTTTCCTCGCCTTTCTTAAAAAGTGGGATAACATTAGCTACCCTCCAATCCACAGGAACTGATCCTGAATCTATAAGCATTGGGAAAATTATCGCCAATGCATCAAACGATTATCTATAGCAGAGCCACACTTCCTTAAGTACCCTGGGATAGCAGACCATCAGGCCCTGGGGATTTTATCACACACACTCAGTCCCATCAGTCTATCCCAAACACCATTTCCTGCCTAACTGCGCATCATATCCTTCAGTTCCTCCAATCACCCCAGATGCTCAGGCCACTACTCTACCAAGGAAGATTGTTTGTAGTCCTCCTTAGTAGAAGACAGAATTCAAATGTAGCTGTTCAATTCATCTGCCCTTTTCCTTGTTCCCCCATAATTAATTCACCTTTTTCACGGTCTTCAAGGGTCCATCTGCTTTGGTCCGCATTCACACTGTGGCCTGTGTGGAGAGAGCGAGCCGATCCCCATGATCTAGAATTAGTCTGTGAAAACAGATGGTCGGACTGATGGACTCAAATAAGGCCAAAAGGCCTTTTCCCAGCTGGCATCATCTAAACTAAACAACCTGCATTAGCATAACATCTGGATTACTGAAGAGCAAAGGCCATCTTTTCCTTGGTTTACTTGCTTCAAATACTTTATTAAATATCAGTAATGCAATTAAGGAAATTCATTTAATAATGGTTAACAGTATGAAGAAGATGCACGTCCCTATACTGATAGTTGCCCATCACTCAACTAGACACATCACAATTACATTGCAATATTGATACTTATTTAGCTGAAGAGATATACATGGCTGTGATGTGTCACCAGGTGCAATGTTGCTTGCAACCAGGGAAGAGGGGAAGGGTGGAATCCCTCATGTCTTGCATACCAGCCACAAGGGTATATTGACATTCCATACCAGATGAGCTCAGATGAGGATACCTACAGTGGCGGAGTGTGGGAGGGCTTGTGCACACATGTGTGAGTCTATGATCGCGAACATCGTAAACGTTCGTAAACTGCCTGCATCCACCTTTAAGAATTGTGTTTTGTCAGTGAATAACTGCTCGATAAACGTCTTTGCAAGAATATTTCATGACCCAAAGTCTAGACAACGATGGAGCGCTGATTTTAACAAAAGAGCCTATGCTAAGCGACTGCTCACAACCAGTTCCATAGAATCAAAGTACCACATTGTCGGAATGTTATATGACAATTGCTAGGACTCTAGTCTTTCCAGTATCCTACACAAAGTGACATTAAAGGCATATAAGCACTATGACATAAACACGTGTATGCTGCGGTGCAATTAATGAAATTCAGACATCTATAACTAAATTGGAATAACATAGACTAAAAAAGAGACACCCCAACTTAGATGTGCTGACCACATCTCAACAAATTGCTCAATAACTTATTTCCATGGGTGTGCAGGCAAGTAATCTGTTTAACTAATTGGAGAAGGTAGGAAATCACATAACATATTGACTGACTATTGGTAGATGAGACAGAAGCAGCAATACAAATGTGTTAATATGCCACACTTTGATCATGAGTCTGTTGGGACTGCAGCCATAGTGTCGGAAGTTTCAATGTGTCCCTAAATGAAATACATATAGCTCGAGCTTCGCGCAAAGCTACATTGAAACACCTGCACTAGGGAAATTAAAAAGTTTTCTTTTACCTGTGATTCTTTGACAAGGCAGGCTATGGAGCAGGAAGAATTATTTGATACTTAATCACATTTGAACAAATGAAAGTTAATATTGAGGTAATACACTAATGTTACAAGAGTAGATACTAGAAAAGGACCCACTCATACCAAGAGAGGCATAAACAAGAATAGGACAAATCAGGAAATTAGGGAAATGAGGATAATAGGACATAAGACCATACGACTATGTGTAAGAGTTTCTATATCATTTGTCCATCATAGCTACTCTGCCAGTCGATTTAATCTGGATGAACTATTTTTTTTTCCATCTCAAACCCCATTCCTCCTGCCTTCCTCTCTGTAACATTCAACACCCCTACGAATCAAGAGAACTCTATCAATCTCTGCTTTAAAAATAATCAATATATCTGGTCCTCCTGTGGCAATGAATTCCACAGATTCATCCCAATTATGGTTACTTCTGAAATCCTCTGCATCTTCATTCTAAAAGTACATCCTTTTTAATTCTCAGTGCTGTGCCTCTCTCTGTCCTAACTCGTTCACATGGACGACGTCCTCCTTACTTCGGAATGGGATCGATATGGCATGAGGTGCAATAATGATCTGGAATGAGCGACATGGTTGGGGATCAAGAATCAGCTGTTTTCTTGGTCATGTCTAACTTGTTCTGACTCTGCAATCTCTTGAGAAGTACGTGGGCTAGGCGTCAGCTGCATGGTGCTCAGGAACCCAACGGTTGCGTTGAAACAAACATAGTACAAACAACTTGCTGCTTGAGATACGCTCAAACTGGAATTAAGTTCTAAGCCTCAATTTGGCCAATGAAAGCTCAATAGCACACCACTTTGCTACCACTATTACCTGTGGAACGGCTTTGTGGGAGTGGTGGAGACTCTAACTTCACTGCTGGTCATCAACAAAGAGAATCAGGGGGAAGGCCAGGAGCAATCCTTGAATGGGATCTGCCCGAGTTCCCTCGTTGAAGCTGCAATCAAGATACATCAGCAAATCTGTTTAAGAAAGAACTGCGGATGCTGGAAAAATCGAAGGTAGACAAAAAAGCTGGAGGAACTCAGCAGGAGAGGCAGCATCTATGGAGCAAAGGAATGGAGAAGTCTGAAGAAGGGTTTCGACCCAAAACATCGCCCCAGTCTGAAGAAGGGTCTCGACCCGAAACGTCGCCTATACCTTCACTCCATAGATGCTGCCTTACCCGCTGAGTTTCTCTAGCTTTTTTTGTCTACCTTCAGCACATCTGTTGATACTTTGCGTCTAGGATATTATTTGATCAAGTCTTTAATGCTATTTACATGCAAAGTGTCATTCAGGGCAGCTGGAGCACTGACACATAAAAATCAATCATCTGTCCCAGAAGGCTGACCACTTGTTGGAAACTCATGAAGCATGATCTGTGGATAGCCATAGCAGCATTGAAAGTAGCCTGCAGCAAGAAACCATCAGTCGAGGCAGGCTGAAGGAGGTTGATATTTTCAGCAAGACTTTAAAAGCAAACATGTACGGCGGTCACTTGGGTGATTGAAGTCAGTGTAGAGAGTCTTTCTGTCTTGTGAGCATAATGACAAACATATTAATTGCAATTAAAAGGACGTGTAAATTTCCCCTGATAGGTGATTGTTTTGGGCCACATTAAAGAAATATTTTCTTGAAGGAAATTATCCCAGCAGCAGCAGTAGGGCAATCCCTACAAGCCAATTATCGATAAGGGTTGCAGAATACATTGAATAACAGTTCCCTAACCCAATCATATAATATCACATAATATAGTTTCAACACAAAGCACTTAGTGGGAAACACTTCTGTTAAGTAAAGAAACATTCTTCCAGGTAAAATAAACATCTTGGGTGAGACCCCTCTCCTGGACCAATCATAATTAGCCGTGGGAAGTTTCTTATACATTATTGTAACTCATCATTTCCCCAATCTATCCCAAGCATGCATTTACAACAGGACCTAGTTCCTTCTTCAAAATCTCATACATATTAACAATTAAAGGCCACCTGGAAATCGACCTCTATTCAACCCCTTCCCAGGCCACAGACTTTCTGGAGCCACGATCCTCATGGTCTTGCAGCTTGCGCAAAATATGTCAAGCAGGTTTTACAGAAGCAGAAATCCTCCATTTTGTCAAGTACACAAATTGCCTGATATTATCAAGGGATACATATCCATTTCACTACCTCCCCTAGGAAAATCTGACCACGCTTCCATTTTCCTGCTGCCAGAGTATAAACAGAGGATAGTTCGGGAAGTGGTAGAGACGAGGGACGTAAAGCGGTGGTCGCAGTAAAGATGCACTGAGCGATGTCGACAGGAATATGTTCCAAGCAAGTTCCAGCGACGTCAGTGAGTTCGCGGAAGCAGTCACGGACTTCATTGCAACAATAACCGACAACATCGTCCCAACGGTAAGGGTTAGCATTTTTCCTAATCAAAAACCCTGGATAGACAGGTCCGTTCGTGTTGCCTTGAATGCTCGCACCGCTGCCTACAACTCTGGCCTGGCATCAGGAAACATGGACGTCTACAAGGTAGAGTCCTACCGACTGCGAAGGGGGTGAAGGATGCAAAAAGGAGATACAGGGACAAGATGGAGTCACAGATGGAGCAGCAGGACACCAGACGCCTGTGGCAGGGGCTACGGACTGTAACCAACTACCGGAGCACCCCACCCTCATCCGCAAGTGCCGGCACCTCCCTAGCTGATGACCTGAACTCTTTTTACGCTCGGTTCGAGATGGGCAAAACCACCCCAGGTCTGTCGACAATACCACCAGCGGGCTGGCTAATGAAGCTGATGGGAGGAAAGAGCACACATTCTCGCTATCTGAGCACGATGTGAGGAGGGCTCCGACACGGGTGAACACGAGGAAAGCTGCAGGTCCCGATGGCATCTCGGGGCGAGTACTTAAGTCCTGTGCTACGCAGCTAGCTCCGGTGCTCACTACAATATTCAACCTCTCCCTGGACAAGTCCATAGTCCCTGCCTGCTTAAAAAAATCCACCATTGCACCTGTTCCAAAGAATGCCTCCCCAGCCTGTCTGAATAACTACCGTCCGGTGGCCCTCACCTCGGTAGTTATGAAATGCCTTGAGAGGCTGGTGAAGAAACACATCTGCTCCTTCCTCCCTCGCAACATGGACCCGTTACAATTTGCATACCGTCCGAACAGATCCACGGACGATGCTGTCTCCCAGGTTTTGCACACTGTTCTCTCCCATCTTGACAGCCTAGAAGGGGGGCTACATGAGGATGCTGTTCATAGACTTCAGTTCAGCCTTCAACACGATAGTCCCCAGCAGACTGGCCACGAAGCTACTGGATTTAGGGCTCAACACCCCCCTGTGTGCCTGGGTCCTGGACTTTCTCACCACCAGGCCCCAGGTAGTCAATATGGGAGGGAATACATCGAAGTCCCTCACCCTGAGCACAGGATCCCCCCAGGGTTGCGTCCTCAGCCCTCTATTGTACTCCCTGTACACACATGACTGTGTGGCTAGGTTCAGCTCCAACTCGATAATCAAATTTGCTGCTGATAGCATGGTGGTGGGCCTGATCTCAGACCACGATGAGAAGGCCTACCGGGAGGAGGTAGCTGATCTGGCACTCTGGTGTCAGGACAACAGCCTCCTCTTGAACATCAAGAAAACGAAGGAGCTGATCGTGGACTTAAGGAGGGCACATCATCCGAGGACGTACACACCATTGAGGATAAATGGGGATAGTGTGGATAGGGTGAGCTGTTTTAAATACCTGGGAGTCCACATCTCTGAGGATATGACATGGACATCGCACGCTGCAGCACTCGTGAGTAAGGCAAGGCAGCGCCTTTACCACCTCAGGCAATTGAAGAAATTCAGAGCGTCTCCGAGGATCCTCCAGTGCTTCTACTCTGCGGCTGTGGAAAGCATCTTGTCCGGAAACATTACAATCTGGTTTGATAATTGCTCTGCCCAGGACAAGAAGGCTCCGCAAAGAGTAGTGCGTTCAGCCGAACATAAAAACGGACTGCATAAATATGTGAAGAGAAAAAGATTAGTTAAAACAAATGTAGGTCCCTTGCAGTCAGAAACAGGTGAATTGATCATGGGGAACAAGGAAATGGTAGACCAATTGAATAACTACTTTGGTTCTGTCTTCACTAAGGAAGACATAAATAATCTGCCGGGAATAGCAGGGGACCTGGGGTCAAATGAGATGGAGGAACTGAGTGAAATCCAGGTTAGCCGGGAAGTGGTGTTAGGTAAATTGAATGAATTAAAGGCCGATAAATCCCCAGGGCCAGATAGGCTGCATCCCAGAGTGCTTAAGGAAGTAGCCCCAGAAATAGTGGATGAATTAGTGATAAATTTTCAAAACTCTTTAGATTCTGGAGTAGTTCCTGAAGATTGGAGGGTAGCTAATGTAACCCCACTTTTTAAAAAGGGAGGAAGAGAGAAAACGGGAATTACAGACCAGTTAGTCTAACATTGGTAGTGGGGAAAATGCTAGAGTCAGTTTATTAAAGATGGGATAGCAGCACATTTGGAAAGTGGGTGAAATCATTGGACAAAGTCAGCATGGATTTACGAAAGGGTAAATCATGTCTGACGAATCTTATAGATTTTTTTTCGAGGATGTAACTAGTAGAGTGGATAAGGGAGAACCTGTGGATGTGTTATATCTGGACTTTCAGAAGGCTTTCAACAAGGTCCCACATAAGAGATTAGCATTCAAACTTAAAGCACACGGTATTGGGGGTTCAGTGTTGATGTGGATAGAGAACTGGCTGGCAGACAGGAAGCAAAGAGTAAGAGTAAACGGGTCATTTTCAGAATGGCAGGCAGTGACTAGTGGGGTACCGCAAGGCTCAGTGCTGGGACCCCAGCTATTTACAATATATATTAATGATCTGGATGAAGGAATTGAATGCAACATCTCCAAGTTTGCGGATGACACGAAGCTGGGGAGAAGTGTTAGCTGTGAGGAGGATGCTAGGAGGCTGCAAGGTGACTTGGATAGGTTGGGTGAGTGTGCAAATGCATGGCAGATGCAGTATAATGTGGATAAATGTGAGGTTATCCGCTTTGGTGGCAAAAATAGGAGGGTAGACTATTATCTGAACGGTGGCCGATTAGGAAAAGGGGAGATGCAACGAGACCTGGGTGTCATGGTACACCAGTCATTGAAAGTAGGCATGCAGGTGCAGCAGGCTGTGAAGAAAGCGAATGGTATGTTGGCATTCATAGCAAAAGGATTTGAGTACAAGAGCAGGGAGGTTCTACTGCAGTTGTACAGTGTCTTGGTGAGGCCACACCTGGGGTATTGCATACAGTTTTGGTCTCCTAATCTGAGGAAAGACATTCTTGCCTTAGGATACAGAGAAGGTTCACCAGACTGATTGCTGGGATGGCAGGACTTCCATATGAAGAAAGACTGGATAAACTCGGCTTGTACTCGCTGGGATTTAGGAGATTGAGGGGGGATCTTATAGAGACTTACAAAATTCTTAAGGGGTTGGACAGGCTAGATGCAGGAAGATTGTTCCCGATGTTGGGGAACTCCAGAACAAGGGGTCACAGTCTAAGGATAAGGGCGAAGTCTTTTAGGACTGAGATGAGAAGATAATTTTTCACACAGAGAGTGGTGAGTCTGTGGAATTCTCTGCCACAGAAGGTAGTTCAGGCCAGTTCATTGGCTATATTTAAGAGGGAGTTAGATGTGACCTTTGTGGCTAAAGGGATCAGGGAGTATCGAGAGAAGGCAGGTACAGGATACTGAGTTGGATGATCAGCCATGATCATATTGAATGGTGGTGCAGGCCCGAAGGGCCGAATGGCCTACTCCCCCCTATTTTTTGTGATTCTATGATTCTATGAATTATCAGAACTCTAATTAACTTCCCGAGTTTTCATGGACATTGTTTCAATGATTCCTGACTGACGAGTCTCCATCTCCCAAGTTTGCATAGGCATGAATCCTCTTTGTCCATCATGTCAGCTTGATTTACTCTTGACTCGATGGGTACAATGTTCCTATACCTAAGAAATTCCTTGAAGGAAACATGTTAGCAGCTCAAACTCTTCCACCAATACTCTAGCAATGGTAAAGATGGACCCACACATTCCTTCCTTCTACCTTAACAGCAGTTGGGGTCATCAGGAGAACCTGATAATGTCCCTCCCACCAAGCCTCCAAACCTTCACCATCACAAAATCACCAGGCTTGACCTTAACAGAAGAAACCAAAGGAGGTAATACACTATATGCTGCTCGCACCCAAGAATGCAAATCTCTTAATGCCCGAGCCAAGGTCAGAATGTAATTGGTCATCTCCGCAGTCATGTGATGGAAATTGAGAATCTTTGGGGCATTTTGGTTCAACGGGGTTCTTAAGGGATATCCATACACAATTTCAGCTGGGCTTAGTCTCGATTTCCCTGCAGGAACGACACGCATCCGAAACAAAGCTTTAGGAAGTAATTTGATCCAACTAATTCCTGTCTCTGCCTTTAATTTAGCTAATTCAGTTTTCAGGGTCTGATTTGCCCTTTCGACAAGTCCAGCAGCCTATGGTTGATAAGCACAGTGCAGTTGTTGATGGATGCCCAGCTGTTCACAGAATTCTTTGTTAATTTGCCCAATGAAATGAGGACCATTGTCAGAGCTAAGCTGCATTGGAAAAACCGAACTTGGGGATAATTTCTCGCATAAGTTTTCTTGACAACAGTAGCCGCTTTGTTATCACGTGTCGGATAGGCCTCAATCCATTTGCTAAATACATCGACAATCACAAGTATATACTGTACCTATATCCTTGGCATTTCTCCAGCTTAATGTAATCCATTTGAAGAGCTTCAAAGGGACCCATGGGCAAAGGTGTTCTTCCATCCTCACAACCTACTCCTTTCCCAGGATTATATTTCTGACAAATAATACAACAGATGCTCACTTTCTGGGCCAAAGTTTGTAATCTTGGATGCCACCAAGTAGCCGAAAGAGCATCACCAATTGCTCTCGCACCACAGTGAGTCGCAAAATGCATACACTCCACAACCCAAACTGCAAGAGGATCTGGCATACAAGTCTGCCCTGCGTGAGTGACCCACAATCCTGACATGCAATCTATTGTACATCCAAGCTGTTTCCATAATCTTATATCCCCTTCAGGAGCTTCCTCCTGTAACTGAATAATTTCCTGGATGGTTGGCATTGGCTTTTCTGAGGGAGACTTGTTATATGAACTTTTTATCTGCCTCATAATTTTTCGCACTACCACCTTGCATTCCCGGGATACCTCCTTTGCTGCTTGGTCAGCACAATGATTCCCTATGTCTATCAGGGTCTGGCCCTTGGTGTGAGCACTACACTTCATTACTGAAAATCTGCCTGGGTAGCAGCAGAGCTTGTAATAAATAGGTCACCAATTGCTTGTGAGATATTTTGGTTCATGCTGAGGGTAGAAATCCTCTATTCCCCCCCAGTTGTCCAAAGTCATGTACCACCCCAAATGCATATCTAGAATCTGTACATATGTTAACTTTCAGATTTCTTCCAACAATACATGTTTTGATTAAAGTGAACAGGTCAGCCTATTGGGCTGAAAGGGGTGACCTCTACACTGCCTCTACACTGTTCCCATCCTGGTCTACAATAGTGTACCCAGAAAGTCTCTCTCCCTGGGGCCCAATGGATGCACTTCCATCTATGTATGGCATCATATCAGGGTCTGCTATAGGAGCATCCTTTACATCTTCTCTTACAGATGTCTCTTCTTGTATTACGAACAACAGTCATGTCTTGATTCCTGACTATTCCTCCGGTGGTGAAATGAGGAAAGATGCCGGATTAATAGTTGTACAATGTCTGAATTGGAGTTTTGGATTATTCAATAGATAGATTTCATATTTGTTTTGACGAGCCATTGTCAGATAATGAGTTTACAGTTGTCCCAACAAGGCTGCCACCGAATGGAAACTGTACACTATTATCTCCTGCTGTAAGGTCAGGTTTGCAACAGACTGTAGACTATTATAGATTGCTCTTAAGATCTGGGTGCATGTTGGGTGTTCGCTCGCTATTGGGTCAAGCTTCGAAAAATAATAAGCCACTGGTTTGTGCTTATCCCCATGTTTTTGGGTGAGGACAGCAGTTGAACATTTGGAAAGGATGGTACAGTAAAGTCGGAAGGGTCTATCTTAGAGTGGCCTTCCTAGTGCTGGAGCCTGCATTAAAGATCTTTAAATTAGTGAAAGCATTCTCAGCTTCTTCGGACAACTGAAATTCGCCCTCCAGGCTAGTATAAGGAGTCAATTCCTTGATGTCAAGTGCAATGTTAGGGATCCATGGTCGGCAGTAGTTTACCATGGTGAGCCACAGTCTCATCTGCTTTGACTCTTTTGGCACAGGAAATTCGCAAATTTGTTCAAGTCTACTACTCTCTAGACTTCTTTCCGTGGCTGAAATTATCACTCCCAGAAATTTTACTTTTTGTTGAGCCATTAATACTTTGGACTGAGAGACCACATATCCTAAAGTTGCCAAGTGGTTCAATAATTGAGTAGTATCCTCACGATTACTCTGCTCATCTAAACTAGCCACCAACAAGTCGTCCACATATTGAATTGAGTGGATTTACATTTAAAGCTTAAGGTGCTTAACTGTCCTTGAAGACATCGAGAAAACAAGGTAGGCAAATTAATGAATCCCTGAGGTAGTCTTGTCCACGCATATTGTTGTCCCCTGTAAGTAAAGGCAAATAAATACTGGCTGTTTTGGTGCAGATGTAATGAGAAGAAGGCATGCTGCAGGTCTATAATTGAAAAAAATCTTTGCTTCCGCTGGAATCAATGCTAAAATATGAGCTGGATTTGGCACCAGGGCATGGAGTGGTTCTACTATTGCGTTGACAGATCTTAAGTCCTGAACCAGTCTGCATTGTCCCTCTTTCCCTGCCTTGGGCACTGCAAGGATTGGTGTGTTGCAAATAGACTGGCACTTTACTAAGATCTCTTGTTCCAGCAATCCTCGAATCAGCTTGTCTATACTCGGAATTGCCTGTTGTTTCAATAGGTACTGCTGTATCAAAGGCAGTGTTACCCCTTTCTGGAGAGCTACCTGGATGTGATCAATGCAAACACATCCTACCTGAGTTGCGTCTTCTGCCCACACTTGCAGGTCCACATACTCACGTACCTCACTCCCCAGATGCTTGTGTAGCTGGGCAACAACTGTCCTCGGGGTCTGATAAAACCCAACAGTACATTGGTTAGACAAGCTCTGTTCTTCATATATATTCGGATCTGCCAGATCAATTGCTTTCTTTACCATTGCACCCAAGTCCCGTGCCAAAATATTCACATTCCATTTTGTTTTCCTTCGTGAGGTCTTAAAAAGGTTTCTAATTCTTTATTTTTGCCACTTTATCATAGGCCAATGTGATATGAAGCGAAGGCTCATGTTCTAAGTCTAAGGACCACCATTGGGGTGTCACTGATGAATAGCACTGCATTTTGGGATCCCATGGGGTTACTATTATTCCACCGTCACTGTATTCAATTTTCAATTGAAATGCGCAGAACAAATCTCTAGCCATTAAATTGCAATCCAATCCATTTGTTATGACGAATAGTAAGATTAAATGAGAACTTACCAGTTTGAAGTTTGATCTTTATTTTATGAGGCATTACGATGAGGGATTACGTGAAGACCCCGCCAGCACGCATGCGCGACATTCTTCAAAGCAGCGGTGTGAAATCACAGATAACAAAAGTCGACTGAATGTATAGTAAGATAAGAGAACTAAAATACCAGTTGATCTTTATATAGAGGGTTGGGAGCGGAGGGCACGTAATCCCTCATCGTAACTCCTCATAAAATAAGGATCAAACTTCAAACTGGTAAGTTCTCATTTAATCTTACTATTTTACTTCAGAGTCACGTGACTACGTGAAGATTTCAAAGCTCTGTGATTTCATGCCGTGGAGACAAGTCCATGCATCACACACTGCATCAGTGAAGAGCTAATTTAATAATGCATTCAGACATAACATAGGTATAGACATGTTGATGCTATTAATGGACACATAGTGATAATAGTAACCTCCTTCACCCGGGAGGAACTATAACACAGACCTAAAAAGAGTTGGCAAATACCCCTGGTCTGGCAAAGGGTATTTCTAAAATGTTTGGAAATCGCTCATTGGACCATCCTGCAGCCGCCAGGATGTGGTCCCGCGAGATGTTCATCCCCTGCTGCTGATATAGTTGCAGCCTGGGTGGGTGAGATTTGTATGTCAGTGTTCACTCCTGTATCCCAGAACCCATATTAACCACCGAACGATGGTCTGTAGTGATATTCTCTTATGAGGCTTCATGTGACTAACAATCATTGCTAGTTCAGAGTCCCTAAGGCTCTAGTGACCTTAACATACTGGTGTAGATGTGTGGCCACATACAACCGAAGGTCCATGAGATATGCCAGCAATTCTAGTTTGACCTAATGTCCCTGGCGTATTCTGCTGTTTAAGTCATAACATAAATGTAATTTCCCTGCAGAATAATTATCTTGTCCAGTCTATGCAAAACTGGACCTGTTGTGCTGACTCAGCGCCATGAGCATAACCACCTGGTTAGTGAGCCAAGGACAGGGATGTTCCAATGTTAACTTCCTAACTTCTGCGTACCTGGCCTGGGGGGGTGTCGAGTTGAAGATACCCTTCATAATCTAGATATCAGAAGGTGACCCGACAGAGTGGATTCTGCTCCTCGAGGCCAATATGCTGAGAAGGCACGTGCAGCACAGTAAATGGCACTCTTTTAATGATTGTCAAACCCCATATGGAACTGAAGTTCAAGACGTCAGTCATCCGTGTCAACTTATGTGTTAACAAAATACTTCCCATCCCTATGAGGGAAGTACTGTTTGTTTGGTGCTCTCCCTGCAATTGCAGTGAGCACGTCCATAGTTTGGTTTGACAATTCTTAGCCGCAGGGAGCGGTCTTCCCAGTCTGCAAGTCAATTAATTGATTTATGTATGCAGAGGATGGTTCCCCGGTCATGGCTAACCAGCAATTTTGTGCCTGGAAATACCATATTAGGTTCTATCATCATTCCCAACATCAGTGGGAATCATGGCTGTATAGGCCAGTCAGGCACTACGAAAATGCCTGAAGCAGGAGTTGCTGAATTTGCAAGACCCGTCTGGTAAGGTAAAACGGAGGGACACAATGAGCATTCCTCCCCAGTGTAGCGAGAATGCATTAATCGGCACTAATATACCACGTATTTTGCAACTGCCGATTGAGCCTGGATGCAACATTTTGATCTTTAGGT
The DNA here is from genome assembly GCA_035221665.1 of Okamejei kenojei. Lineage (NCBI taxonomy): Eukaryota > Metazoa > Chordata > Chondrichthyes > Rajiformes > Rajidae > Okamejei > Okamejei kenojei. Next base: position 107,777,767 of record CM069131.1, read on the forward strand.
GTTCCATCGAGCCCACAATGTCCTTGAATACTTGCGATTCCACATCCATTCTGTGTTGTCATTGGGTTTACCTGATGATACGCCCATGCCAATGAAGTTAGGTAAACTATTACCAGATACTTTGACTTGATTGCACCCATGTGATTAACATATAATAGCACCAGAGTGTATCAAGTTAGACTTGAGCATGCAGATTATGCATATTTGTACAAACCTTTAATCCACAGAATGCACCTAATGTGCATAGGTAGTTGATACCATATAAATGAATAATTGGTAACTCATGCAAACCCCATCTGCCTCCGTAACTAAAGATGATATTTAGTAATTATCCATCTTTAAGCAATAGCATCGGTTAGTAATTATCTGACGAGTACTGATAAAGGTTAGTGGGGCAATGCTGAATACTGTTTGTCCACCTTGGTGACTTTGATAGTTTCAGCTGGAATAGAATAGGTCTGTTAGTAATGACCTACATGGTAACTGTGAGCTTGCTCCTTTGCACACTGTATAGCTCTGATGGTGCAAAGGGCACAAGTAGCACAGCTGAACCCAATATATTGCAAATCCCAGATAATTTAATAGAGTTAAAGGTAATCCTAATACTCAATAATTTCAGTTGGCATCAACTTAAATTTAACTGGATGGATGAGAATCTAATTTCTGCATGATAGTTTGTGGTTGATACCTCTGATTTGGCAAAATGCAGCATTTTAGAACATCATCCAGATAGCCCATAATAATAGCTTTGGTTCCGAGCAGCCGAGCACTGGTTTTAGTAATTTGGTAGATAGCCTGGGGCTGAAGTTTGCCCATTTTGCAATGCTTTTGACTGTAACATTGTTCCATCCAGCTAAATTTCAAATAACTTTGGTGAGCCCAGTGAGTGGAAACTGTTCCCCTGTTGTGAGACAGTAATGAAGTTTTCTATTCAGAGAAATCTATACTGCATATGCGACTTGAACCGGTATCTTTCATTGTGACAATGAGCGGTCCGTAACTGTGGCCTGTCTTGAAAGGCAACTCTGTCTTGCATAAAACAAGTGTAAATTTACCAACTTGTAAATGGTCCACATACCTCATATTTCGGAAAGAACCAGACCCACCTACCTTCATGGTTATTAGTGGTCTTGTGGTAATCCCAAATGCCCCTGGTGCGTGTTCTAATTCCGTCCCAGCTTAGGATTGCTGGGGTGCGTGGGCCCAATTCCCTGAGGACCAGTTTGGCCTTGGCCTGAAGCTGCCACCAGCTGTGGGGTGTGTTGCCGTGGTACCTTGAGAAGCCGAACAGCTTTAACTCTTCATCCGGGTCGTACCTGTTTAGGCAGGTTCCTGAAGAGAGGATTCGACAGCTGGACATTGCTGGCCTCAGTTGATGTGGCGTGAGGTGGCTGCTCCTTCACGAGGGAACTATGGCCTTCAGGTTTCTTCGTTAGCGAAGGTCTTGATGCCATGCCAGAATTTTCTGGAACCTCACACTTGTACTCCAGTATGTTCCCTGGACATACTTCCGAGCCTTTCACTTCATGCGGGATATGTAGGCGGTGGCCTTCCAGCCGGGACCCTGCTGAGTCTCCGGGGTTATCCGTCGGCGGGAAATTCCTCCGCAGGCATTGAATCTTAGAGCCCAGACACTCCGAGTCTACGGGCTCATCCGACGGCGGTATATTCACAGCCCGGACCCTGCCAGGTCTCTGGGCTTACCGTCAGCGGTATATCTCTACTGATATGCCATACATGGATCATATCAGGAGGGAGCATGAGTAGGTTGAGCGCTCTCTGACGCTATCCATGCTCCTCATGGGTAAACGGCCGAGGACGTTGGAGGGGACCCATGTTGGAGGGGACCCTCCTGGGACTCTATTGCTGCTGGAGTCTGAAAAATGCCGCCGGCTATCCACACTTCTGCGGTCCGCAGCCGTGTCTTCACACGATCCCCTCACGCCGTCCCTGCGGCCGGGTTTCCCCGAGCCAGGTTCATGCTGCGGTTTGCCTTCCTGCGTCCCCATAGCCGGGTTTCCCGAGCCGGGTTCATCCCGCAGCTTGTGTTTTTCCACGCGGTCCTCGCAGTTGGATTTCCCTGAGCCAGGTTCACCCAGCGGTGTGCCTTCCCGCAGTCCCCAAAGCCGGGTTTCCCCGAGCCGGGTTCACCTCGTGGTTTGGCTTCTCCCCACGTCCCCGTGGCTGGGTTTTCCCCACCAGCCGGATTCATCCCATGGAGAATCTTCCCACGGTCCCCGCGGCTGGGTTTTCCCCTCAGACGGGTTCACCCCGTGGCCAGAATCCTCTCGCTGTCCCTGCGGCCAGGGTTTCCTCCAAGCCGGTTTCACCACGCGGCCAGAATCTTCCCGCGGTCCCCCCGGCCGGGTTTCCCCCTCAGCCGGGTTCACCCCATGGCCAGACTCTTCTCGCGGTCCCTGCGGCCGGGGTTTCCCCCCAGCCGGGTTCACCTTGAGGCCAGAATCTTCCCGCAGTCCCCGCAGCCGGGTTTTCCCCCCACCCGGGTTCACCCCGTGGCCAGATTCTTCTCGTTCTCGGTTCCCCGCGGATTCCAGTCCGCGGTTTACTGCAGCCAGGATTCCCTTGCGGTCCCTGGAGACAGGATTCCCCACGAAGTCTGTAGTGGGGTTCCCCCCCAGCCGCGAATCCCCGCGATTGTCGCAGCCGGGATTTCCCCGCGGTGTAGGGGTATCCGTGATATCTCCAGCAGGAACTCTGAGATATCCTGTTAGAGCTTCCTGCAAGGAGAAAAAGCAGACCTGGAGTTAAGTTGAAAAACTTACCTTCAGGATTCAAACTTACCGCTGGTGGAGCAGCGCGTCCAGTTAGTCACTTAAATGACTCCGAAGTAAAATATATATTTTATTGCCTTGCTTCAATACGCCTCGACTGGCTTAGAGAGAGTACTGGCAAACTTGACCCTGAAATCCGGACAGGCTCTGAACTTCACTAAACTTGGGAAGGTTATAAATTGATTGAAGAAGATACATGGATGCTCCTGTACCTACAAAAATGGCCCTTCGTTCTACTCGCAATGATAGTACAGGTTCTTCATCAGATTTGCATCCGTTCACCACCAACTTAGCTAATCAAGTTCAAGTTCAAGTGAGTTTATTGTCATGTGTCCCTGATAGGACAATGAAATTCTTGCTTTCTTTCGGCACACAGAACATAGTAGGCATTTACTACAAAACAGATCCGTGTGTCCATATATCATTATATAAATACATACACACATGAATAAATAAACTGATAAAGTGCAAATAACAGATAACAGATAATGGGTTATTAATAATCATAGTTTTGTCCGAGCCAGGTTTAATAGCCTGATGGCTGTGGGGAAGTAGCTATTCCTGAACCTGGTCGTTGCAATCTTCAGGCTCCTGTACCTTCTACCTGAAGGTAGCAGGGAGATGAGTGTGTGGCCAGGATGGTGTGGGTCCTTGATGATGCTGCCAGCCTTTTTGAGGCAGCGACTGCGATAAATCCCCTGGATGGAAGGAAGGTCAGAGCCGATGATGGAATGGGCAGTGTTTACTACTTTTTGAAATCTTTTCCTCTCCAAGGCGCTCAAGTTGCCGAACCAAGCCACGTTGCAACCGGTCAGCATGCTCTCTACTGTGCATCTGTAAAGGTTAGAGAGAGTCCTCCTTGACAAACCGACTGTCGGTAATTCTCAGGAAGTAGAGGTGCTGATGTGCTTTCTTGATAATTGCATTAGTGTTCTTGGACCAGGAAAGATCTTCAGAGATGTGCACTCCCAGGAATTTGAAGCTCTTGACCCTTTCAACCATCGACCCGTTGATATAAACAGGACTGTGGGTCCCCATCCTATTCGTTCCAAAGTCCACAATCAGTTCCTTGGTTTTGCTGCCGTTGAGGGCCAGGTTATTGTGCTGGCACCATATGGACAGTTGCTCGATCTCCCTTCTATAAGCTGAATCATCCCCATCAGTGATACGTCCCACAACATTGGTGTGGTCAACGAACTTGATGATGGAGTTCGCACTGTGACCGGCTATGCAGTCATGAGTATAGAGTGAGTACAGCAGGGGGCTGAGCACGCAGCCTTGAGGTGCTCCCGTGCTGATTGTTATCGAGGCTGACACATTTCCACCAATACGAACGGACTGTGGTCTGTGAATAAGGAAGTCTAGGATCCAATTGCAGAGGGATGCGCAAAGACCCAGTTCTGAGAGTTTGGTAACCAGCTTGGAGGGGATGATTGTGTCAAATGCCGAGCTGTAATCGATAAATAGCAGCCTGACATATGGGTTTTTGTTGTCCAAGTGGTCCAGAGCGGAGTGGAAGGCCAGCGAGATCACATCAGGAATGTGAGAAGTGGATTATTTTGTGAGAAGGGTGTTCGTCTTCTCTGTTCCTGATTTCCTTGCCAGTTCCCTCTCTGCTCTCTCTGTTGGCCCCCTCCTTCCTGTCGTTTTCGTGTTGGGCAATCTCTACTCCAGTGACCTTATCCACCGCAAGTATAACATTTGTCTGGTCCCAATAGCCTTTCCACTCTTGGGGAAATTGGTTTTAAGGGAGGTGGTTCATCAGGGTAACCTGGATAATCCGGTTCTGGTGCCCTTGCCCAGTCTGGTGCATCATGCCTTGCTCTTTTCTCAGGACTATTCCATAAGTTGAAATTAGATCTTGGCGCTTCCTTTTTCGTTATTTATTCAGTTTTTGCCTTAACGACTGGCTGGTTCGCTTGCTTTCTAATATCTTTCCAGTGATACCTAACTGCACTTGCTATTTGACTTGCTTCTGCTACATTAGTTGGCAGACAATTTAATAAAAATTACGCAGTATTGGGTAGAATTCGTCCCATTCCGAAAATTTAAATCTCCCCACTGATCCATATATAGTTCCGAGAGCCTTTCTAGAAACTCATCTGCTCCCTCTCCTTTCTTTGGTCTTACATCCAGAATCCTAGCGATGTCTATTGGTTTTTGGAGGGTAGTGCCAAGGGCAGTTAAAACTGCATCTTCTCTTGCATTGTTATTGGCAGTTACATTTGCCAGTGCCTCATGAGTTGGGTGATCTAAAGTGGCTAGGAACCTTGTATGCTCCATAGAAATTATGATCTGTTGAATTACAGCCCACAAATCTCTCGAATCCGCGTGATGCACACGCATAATGGTCCGGAGATAGCCCACAAAGGAAGCAGGTGATTTCTTTCTGTCAGATATCTTACTCAGTACGGCCATTATTTCATTTGGTTTCCATGGGGATACACATCAATGGTTCGAGGATTGTTGGCACCAACTGCATTAGCTGGATCAAACGCTGGGTTCGGCATCTCCTTAACTGGGAACTGGCGGCGAGATAGTTGCTCAGCCTGCATAATTTTTCCTATGTCTGACTCACTCTCAGTGTCCCCAGAGGCTACATCACCCTCCGGTGTATCATCCTCATCACTAAGGGGAAGGCGGTACTTTTTAAAAGCATGTCTTTTCTCTATGGGTGGTCGTTTTATTCTTCTAGGTTTAGGTTCGTAAACTGGTTCTGGTGGTCGCTCATTTTCTCGATATACGGCTGCTATTTCCTTTGTCTTGCTCCTTGTATTGAGCACTACTGGAATATATGTTCGTGTTGGAGCTGTTGAGGTCAAGGAACTCTGTACTGGTGCTGCTGTCTGGGGAGCAGGTGATACTACAGGATCACTATCAGCAGGGTGTGTGGGTGGTGCTGCAGGCACAGGAGATCTGTGAGGTACATAAGGTGCTGGAGGTGGAGGTGACATATAGGGAACGCAAGGAGAATAAGGTGGAGGCTGCAAACTTCTCTTAATACGAATACTCTCCCAATCTTTCAAATATTCCTTGTCTCCCTCTTCTAAACCAAAGCCAACCAACGAGTCCCTCAACTCTATTCTACAAGTGCCACTTTTCACTCAGGAGTCCTCTTAGTCTCCCATTCCCTATGTTCTTTAAAAGCTCACCAACATTCCCTTTTCAAGTTTTCCAGTAGTTTATTCTCTTCATCATCTTTAAATTCTATTCCAGGTTTTATTTTATCTATCTATCTATCTATCTATCTATCTATCTATCTATCTATCTATCTATCTATCTATCTATCTATCTATCTATCTATCTGTCTGTCTGTCTGTCTGTCTGTCTGTCTGTCTGTCTGTCTGTCTGTCTGTCTGTCTGTCTGTCTGTCTGTCTGTCTGTCTGTCTGTCTGTCTATTTATTTCTCTATTCCAGGTTTTAAAGCTACCTCCTGCCAGTTTGCCATTTTGCAGCCTCTCTACGTCCTCTCAATCCTTCATAATGTTGTCTCCACAGCCCAATAAGTTTCTTTGCGGTCTCACTTTCACTATATTGCTAAATAATCTTCTCAATATATCTCATGCCCTCCAGGGTTCCATCCCCTCCTTCAGGCCACAACTCATCTCCTAATTGCTTATTCAAAGTTCCCGAGAAATGCCTTAATCTCTCCGCCTCTTTAGGGAACTTACTGCAAAATATTTGTAATGAGCTGTCTGGGTCTGTCGCAGTATCATCTGGTTTCCCATTGTTACTTACAATGGAAACAATAGCTCAAGCTATTCATACTTTAATCACAACATTCCTAAGACTTAACAAACTTGCTCACAAAACAATGGCAAAAGATTTCCAGTGCACTACTAAAACAAGGACACAAATTCCTAACACCTACTGAGTCTCCCACACAATCTATCTCCTTTCAACGGTACCCAAAAATCTTTCAAGCAAATCTCACACACAGAAATCACAGAGTTCACACAAGCTTTTAAACCGGTAATTAAAACGGTAAACATTCTCAGCTCAAGGTGGGGACCACCTTCTCAACGGAACAGTCATACACACTTCAGCAGCAAATCTCCTGCACTCAAAAACTTGAATTGAAACAAAAGTAGATAAGGTTGTAACACGCACGCAAAATTACACTCAAACAAGACAAATTGTAGTTAAAGACTATAATACACAACCACACTGCAATACAAAATATAAGCATTCGATTACAGTACAATTTTAAAGTAAATCACACTATTTTAACCAATACTAGATCCCGCTATATTAATATACAGTCACGATTGAAACTACGATTACAACAGCAGCATTAATCACACAATCGCTATATTACAATTACGGAGTAATACGGAGTTATATAACCATATAACCATATAACCATATAACAATTACAGCACGGAAACAGGCCCTCTCGGCCCTTCCAGTCCGTGCCGACCATTTGTTTTCCCCTAGTCCCATCTATCTGCACGCAGACCGTACCCCTCCATTCCCTTCCCATCCATATACCTATCCAATTAACTTTTAAATGTTAAAATCGATCCTGCCTCCACCACTTCTGCTGGAAGCTCATTCCACACAGCCACCACTCTCTGAGTAAAGAAGTTCCCCCTCATGTTACCCCTAAACTTGTGTCCCTTAATTCTCATGTCATGCCCTCTTGTTTGAAACTTCCCTATCCTCAATGGGAAAAGCTTATCCACTTCAACTCTGTCTATCCCTTTCATCATTTTAAATACCTCAATCAAGACTATGCAGTTATTCCTAGATCCCTCTGTTCCACAACATTCCTCAATTCCCTACCATTTACCATGTACGTCCTATTTTGATTTGTCCTGCCAAGATGTAGCACTTCACACTTATCAGCATTAAACTCCATCTGCCATCTTCCAGCCCACTTTTCCAAATGGCCCAAATCTCTCTGAAGACTTTGAAAATCTACTTCATTATCCACAACACCACCTATCTTAGTATCCTGCATACTCACTTATCCAATTTTCCACCCCATCATCCAGATCATTGATGTACATGACAAACAACAGTGGACCCAACACAGATCCCTGAGGGACCCCACTGGTCACCGGCTTCCAACCTGACAAACAGCCACCCACCATTAGCCTCTGACATCTCCCATTCAGCAACTGTTGAATCCATCTTGCTACTCCGCCATTAACACCCAAAGATTGAACCTTCTTAACCAACCTTCCACGGGGAACCTTGTCAAAGGCCTTACTGAAATCCATATAGACAACATCCACTGCTTTACCCTCATCAATTTCCCTAGTAACCTCTTTAAAAAATTCAAGAAGGTTTGTCAAACATGACCTTACAGGCACAAATCCATGTTAACTGTTCCTGATCAGACCCTGTTTATCCAGATGCTTATATATATTATCTCTAAGTATCCTTTCCATTAATTTGCCCACCACTGACGTCAAACTAACAGGTCTATAATTGCTAGGTTTATTCTTTGAACCCTTTTTACACAATGGAACAACATGCGCAGTACGCCAATCCTCCGGCACTATTCCCGTTTCTAATGACATTTGAAATATTTCTGTCATAGCTCCTGCTATTTCTACACTAACTTCCCTCAATGTCCTAGGGAATATCCTGGCAGGACCTGGAGACTTATCCACTTTTATATTTTTCAAAAGTGTCAGTATTTCCTCCTCTTTGAATCTCATAGTTTCCATAGCTACTCTACTTTTTCCCCCTTACCTCACAGAGTTCAATATCCTTCTCCTTGGTGAATACCGAAGAAAAGCAATTGTTCAATATCTCCCCCATCTCTTTTGGCTCTGCAGATAGCTGTCCATTCTGGCTCTCTAATGGTCCAATTTTATCACTCGTTATCCTTTTGCTATTAATATAGCTGTAGAAACCCCTTGGATTTACTTTCACCTTTCTTGCCAAAGCAACCTCATATCTTCTTTTAGCCTTTCCAATTTATCTCTTAAGATTCTTCTTACATTCTTTATACTCCTCTAGCACCTCATTTACTCCATGCCTCCTATAATTATTGTAGATATCTCTCTTTTTTCGAAACAAGTATCCAATTTCCCTTGAAAACCAATGCTCTTTCCAGTTTTTACTATTTCCTTTCAACCGAACAGGGACATAAAGATTCTGTACTCTTACAATTTCCCTTTTAAATGTCCTCCATTTTTCTTCTACATCCTTCCCATAAAACAAAATGTCCCAATTCACTCGTTTTAAATCCTTACGCATTTCCTCAAAGTTAGCCTTTTGTCCAATTAAAAATCTCCACCCTAGGTTCAGTTCTGACTCTCTCCATAATTATATTGAAACTAATGGTATTGTGATCACTGGTCCCGAAGTACTCACCAACGCATACCTCCGTCACCTGACCTGCCTCATTTCCTAACAGGAGGTCCAGCACTGCCCCTTCTCTGGTCGATACCTCTATGTATTGCTGCAAAAAAGTATCCTGCACACATTTTACAAACTCCAAACCATCCAGCCCATTTACAGAATGTGTTTCCCAGTCTATTTTTGGAAAATTGAAATCTCCCACAATCACTACCTTGTGCTTACTACTAATAACTGCTATCTCCTTACATATTTGCTCTTCCAATTCTCGCTCCACATTTGGCAATCTATAATACACCCCTAAAAGTGTTGCTACACCATTCCCACTTCTCAGTTCCACCCAAATAGCATCCCTGGACAAGCCCTCTAATCTATCCTGCCAAAGCACTGCTGTAATATCTTCTCTGACAAGCAATGCAACACCTCCACCTCTGGTCCCTCCAATTCTAATATACAATTACAGAGTTATTTTACAATTTTACAAGATCAAAAACGGATCTCTATACATTAACCAGTAGCCTTCAATATGAACGCCCTGAATTTGGTAAAATTAAAATCGAAAATTTAGATCACTGTCCAGATAACAGATGCATCTTCCCCAGTTCAGTTGATTTTTTAATTGCCCCAGCCAATTTTATTCCAACATTAATCTCCTCAAACCCTCTAGGCCTCAAACCCTTCTACCCGCTAAATATTGGTCTTCAGCACCTACCCGCTTTACCAATGGTGTGGGGCATTTAACCCACCAGAGAAGAGCCTTTTGAGCCCAACTCCCACCCTCCGGGACTCAAACCCCCCAGGCGGGGACTCAAACCCTCTAGGGCCTCAGACCCTCGTCCTCAGTGCTCACTAGACTACTAATCTTCACGTCGGGAATCCAAACACAAGCACGCATATGATCGATTCCTCGTCAGACTAGCGGAACGGGGAAAATTGATGCAAAACTCACACCGTGGCGCTGATTTCTCCTCCCGCAATCTGACACGTCTCGATTACCTAAACGCAAATTAATGTTTGACAATCCATTGAGATCCGGATGTAATTCCAGTACTAAACTTACCCCCACCCCTTAGTCTGGTTCAGGCAAACACCGAATATGAGCACTGGAAATCCAACTCTCTTTTATTACACAATACCTATACAATACCTAATCCAATGCCACGGGTCCGGTCCTTGTCTCTACTCACTCGAGCCCAACAGCCTCGCTCAAATAGAGCACACACCCCAGAAGATTGGCACACCCTAATGTGCTCCCCACTCTTTTATACCTTTACAGACCCTTGGCGCAAAAATACATGGGGGGGGGGGGGGGGGGCAACCCATACAAGCCAATTATCGATAAGGGTTGGAGAATACATTGAATGACAGTTTCCTAACATCACATAGCATAGTTTCAACACAAAGCATTTAGGGGGAAACACTTCTGTTAAGTGAAGAGACGTTCTCCCAGGTAAAGTAAACATCTTGGGTGAGGCCCCTCTCCTGGACCAATCAAAATTAGCAGTGGGAAAACTATGCAACATTATTGTAACCCATCATTTCCCCAACCAATCCCAAACATGCATTTGCAACAGGACCTAGCTCCTTCTGCATAATCTCATACTTATTAACAATTAAAGGCCATCTGGGCATCAACCTCTATTCAATCCCTTCCCAGACCACAGTCTTTCTGGAGCCATGATCCTCATGGTCTTGCAGCCTTTGCAAAATATGCCAAGCAGGTTTTACAGGAGCATAAATCCTCCATTTTGTCAAGTACTCAAAATGCCTGATATTTTCACAGGCTCAAAGGGCTGAATGGACTCCTCCTGCACCTATTTTGTATGTTTCTATGACAGGAACATACTGAGCATGTCTTGAGCAGAGATAGACACAAAGTGCTTGAGTAACTCAGTGGGTCAGGCAGCATCTCTGTGACCTTTGCATCTCTCAAACCTATGCGTCTTTGGAATGTGGGAGGAAACCAAAGCACCCAGAGAAAACCCATGCAGTCACAGGGAGAATGTACTAACATAGTCAGGATCAAAACCAGATCCCTGGCCCTGTAAGGCAGCAGCTCTACTGCTGCATTACCGTGCCACACTAACACACATAGCTCATCTATAATTTACTTCCATTCAGCTGTCCTCCTTGCACATCCTTTGAAATGTTTCATTAATATAATCTATTTTATTCTTATAATATTGTACTGTCATGGGAATTACAGCCATTTGAAAATGATAATTGAAAATATATGCTCTTCTATGTGTGAAGAGAGCTTTGTGAGTTTAATTTTCAATGACTGAGCACTGATTTTATGATCATGTCCCTACAGTCCTGATTCTCCCACTGGCATTCATTTGGTTTGGATTCAGAGGCAAGTGTAGAGTAGCATCATTTTCACTTTTACTTCACTTGAGATATTGCTACTTGGCTGCAAGGACAAGTTCCACTCCAGGGACAAAATCTAGTCAGTTCCAATGCAATACTGCCACATATACTGTCAGACGTGATATGGATGAGACATAGAAATCAGAGAAGTTTCAGAAAATCAGAGTCGGCATAGGCCTTTTGGCCCTTTGATCCTGGTCTGTCAATGCTTATGGCTGTTCTATTGCAAAACCATATTGCTGCTCTCCCCGACTACACCTTAGTGCCTTCTGTGCCCACAAATATATATAATCTGTCACCTTCTTAAATATAATCAGTGCTTTGACTTCCACAGTCCTCTGCGATAGAGAATTCTATAGGTTAATTTCCCTTTCAGTGAAGACATTTCTCCTCACATCTCCTTACTTTGCATCCTAATACTGATCACTCCCCCATCCCCTCCCCCCTCCCCTTCCATTCTAGATACCCCATTCAAGGGAAACCGTTCTCCTGAATCCAGCCTGTGGAGCTCCATTAGAACTCAATGTTTTCAATTCAATCCCCGTTTCGTCCTCAGACTTAAACCGAGGCCTTGAATACCTTCTCCGATTTGTTACAAAAACATCTTATTTCAGAACACAGAGGCACTCTTGGCACTCTGGTCTGGTCTGGTTTGTCCTTATTGTCAAGTGCATCAAGACATAGTGCTAAACCTTGTTTGCGTGCCATCCAGGCAAATCAAAGCACACATAAATACATGAACGGTAATGCAAGAGAGAAAAAGAAACTGAATACATTTCATGATGATGGATGTCAGAGCGAACCGACAGTGTCATTAAGGCACATTACCTTGTTTCTCTTTGGCAGCGGGATGATAGTGGTTTTCTTAAAGCATCAGTATACTGTGGACAGCTTGATTGTAATCCTGCATCGTTTTTTCACTGACTGGATAGCACGCAGCAAAAAAGCTTTTCGCTGTACCTCCGCACATGTGACAATAATAAACTAAACTAAATTAAACTAAAGTAACTAACCTCAGATTGGAGTAGGGAAAGGTAAAGGTAAAGATGCCAGCACATACTCCCGCCAGCTGGTCTACGCAGGATCTGAGCACACGGCGGCGGAATACATCCGGGCTTTCTGCGAGTTCACAGGCGCAGCACGAGGCTGACGGAGCAGGTGACATTGTTCCACTGATCTTCTGTTCAAAGTGAGCACAGAATGCTTTGAGCTCGTCAGAGGAATGCATTGTTGCTAGCAGTGCTGCAAAACACTGGCGCAGCTGCAGAGTTGTTGCCTTACAGTGCTTGTGGCGCCCAGATTCCTGGGTTCGATCCTGACTTTGGGTGCTGCCTGTATGGAGTTTGTATGTTCTCCCCGTGACCGCGTGGGTTTTCTCTGAGATCTTCACTTTCTCCCTACACTCCAAAGATGTACAGATTTATAGGTCGATTGGCTTGATATAAGTGTAAATTGTCCCTAGTGTGTGTAGGATAGTGTTAATGTGCGGGGATCGCTGGCCAGTGCAGATTCGGTGGGCCAAAGGGCCTGTTACTGCACTGTATCTCTAAACTAAACGTCACCTTGTAGCCCTTTATAACATGCAAGCCTTACCACAATTGATGGGTGTCCGTTGGGTTGGTCTGAGACTCTGGCTCAGTCTGGTATTAGCTTTTGGTGCCCCTGATGGCTTTGCCTCGGTCATACCTAGGGTTCAGGATACCTGACATAAATTGTCATGGCAGGTTGTAGGGACGGCAGTTCACCGTTAGATATTCCAAATCAGATAGACCTGCTAGGACCAATATGTCCGAGTACTATGAAGTGTTGATTAGGAAGTAGATCCTCTCTGCCCTTCCCTTACCTGAGATGCCATCAGGCGCATTTGGTGAATTAAGAAGCCCTCAGGTGGCATGGCACAGTTAGGAGAAGCAGGTATAAGCAATTTCTCTGCATTTTCACTATTCTGTATGTTTCAATGAGGTCCCCCCACATTCATCTAAACTCCAACGCGTACAGCACCAGTGCCGACAAACACTCATCATAGTTTAACCTGTGATGAGCATTTGGGCCCTCTGTTTAGATGGCTCCAGTGGTCTGGACGTGAGATCAGCTATACTTGTTTAGTAATTTGTATGCCAGGCACACAGAAACCCTCCACAGTGTGAAGTTTACACACTCTCCTTGTGACCGCCAGGGTTTCCTCTGGGTGCTCTGGTTTCCCACCACATCCCAAAGGTGTGCGGGTTTGTGGGTTAATTAGCCTCTGTAAATTGCCCCTAGTGTGTAAGGAGTGGATGCGAAAGTGAGATCGCACAGAATCAGAATGAACGGGTGATTGATGGTGGACTTGGTGGGCCAAAGGTGCAGTTTCCATGCTGTATCTCTAAACTAGACTAAACTAAAGCTGAAGAAGGGTTGCCTATCTCCTTCGCTCCATAGATGCTGCTGCATCCGCTGAGTTTCTCCAGCTTTTTGTGTACCTTAGACTAAACTAAACTTAGTCTGAAAAAATGTATTTATATTCAATCAAAGAACAGCAGAAGCAGAATGACATTCTTGCCTCATGACATCTCACTTAGCATATTAGACTTCCATTTACATGATTTGGCAGTTTTATATTCAATCAGCTTCTCAAACCCTATATTCCAAATTATCTGTCATTTGAAGGGCCACAGTAAAACTGTTTTCTTTGTCTTCATTGAGATTTGTGACTACTGTAACCTCAAATACAGACTAACATACGCATTTTTGACGGCATCTCTATTGCCGGAGGTCAGTCATGTTAATTTTCATGTTTGGAGTCTGAGGATCATTCCAGACCACTATTGTTGTATCGACTACATCCAATAGCTTGCATTATTTTCCCTATAGTGGAGGTGATAGCAACGCCATATCACACAGAGAAGATATGATGCGATTTTCATTCAGCACACAGGTGCAGGCAGAATGGGACGAGGAAGAGTTGCCATCAATACAGGTTTTCCAAAAAGGGTGATCGCACTCATGCCTCATCTGCAAATTCCTGGCAGCCAACTGCTCGGCCCACCAGCCCTGGAGGCTTTCTATGACCCTCCCCCTCCACCACACATCTTGCAAAAATGCAATGTCTCATGTGAACCACTAATCTTCAACATTCTGTCTGACCTGGCTGTCCCGCGATCTAACCGTGAAGAACCACTATTCTTCATCAGTCTGTCTGACCTGGCTGCTCCGTGATCAGTCCTGGCTGTCCCAAGATCTAAACTTAAGCTCAGGGGTGACTGTGCCTTTGCTGTTGTGGCCCCTAGACTGTGGAACAGCATCCCCCTCCCTATCAGATCTGCCCCCTTCATCGACTCTTTTACGTCCAGGCTCAAAACTTATTTTTATTCACTAGCGTTTGAATCCCCCTGATGTGGCTGATCTTTATTTTGCGTCTTTGAGCTGATTATTTGTCCCTCTGTGCTGTGTGCATTCCTGTGTATGTCTGTTTCTTTTTGTAATTTTAGCTACCTGCTCTGGTGTGTACAGCACTTTGGTCAACGTGGGTTGTTTTTATATGTGCTTTATAAATACATTTGATTTGATTTGATTTGACCATTCCTGGGAGCACACTCCATCTCTCCTCCAGTATTATTCTAGTTTAGAGCTACAGCATGGAACCATGCCCTTGGGCCCACTGAGTCTGCGCCAACCAACAATCGTCCATACACTTCTTCTTCTTCTTGCGAATGAAACATAAATAACCTAAAGGAATAGTTAGATCTCAAGCCGGGTGTTGAGCAGCCAGGTTGTTGTCTCTGTGTCAATGTCTGCCAGGCCCTGAGCTCCATTTGGTGGTTGGTAGAGCAGGCACTCAGAGATGAGATGGTTGGCAGTCTGTTGTTCTACTCCGCATTCACAGGCTGGGCTGTGTCCATTCACTAGTATACATACTGTAGTCCATAAACTAGTTCTATCATATAACAAACAACCATATAACAATTACAGCATGGAAACAGGCCCTCTCGGCCCTTCCAGTCCGTGCCGACCATTTGTTTTCCCCTAGTCCCATCTACCTGCACTCAGACCATACCCCTCCATTCCCTTCACGTCCATATACTTATCCACTTTACTCTTAAATGTTAAAATCGATCCTGCCTCCACCACTTCTGCTGGAAGCTGATTCCACACAGCCACCACCCTCTGAGTAAAGAGGTTCCCCCTCACGTTACCCCGAAACCTCTGTCCCTTAATTCTCATGTCATGCCCTCTTGTTTGAATCTTCCCTACCCTCAATGGGAAAAACGTATCCACGTCAACTCTGTCTATCCCTTTCATCATTTTAAAGACCTCAATCAAGTCCCCCCTTAACCTTCTGCGCTCCAAAGAATAAAGACCTAACTTGTTCAACCTTTCTCTGTAACATAGTTGCTGGAACCCTGGTAAATCTCCTCTGTACTCTCTCTATTTTGTTGACATCCTTCCTATAACTAGGCAACCAAAATTGTACACCATACTCCAGAATTGGTCTTACCAATGCTTGTACAATTTTAACATTACTTCCCTACTCCTATATTCAATGCTCTGATTTATAAAGGCCAGCACACCAAAGGCTTTCTTTACCACCCTATCTACATGCGATTCCACCTTCAGGGAACTATGCACAGTTATTCCTAGATCCCTCTGTTCCACAGCATTCCTCAATTCCCTACCATTTACCATGTACGTCCTATTTTGATTTGTCCTGCCAAGATGTAGCACTTCACACTTATCAGCATTAAACTCCATCTGCCATCTTTCAGCCCACTTTTCCAAATGGCCCAAATCTCTCTGTATCCTACACACAAGGGACAATTTAGAGTAACTAATTAACCTACAAACCTACACATCTTTGGAATGTGGGAAGAAACCAGAGCATGCAGAGAAAACCCACGCGGTCACAGGGAGAATGTACAAACTCCAGACAGGCAGCACCAATAGTCAGGATTGAACTCAGGTCTCAGGCACTGCAGGGCAGCAACTTTACTGCTGTGCCACCGTGCTACTCCCGTAACTACTTTTCATTCACTGGAAAAACATTGCATGTATTAGGTTATGTCCCTTTAAGACTCGGCTGCAGAGAGAATGCCTGCTGATCTGCAGACCAACAGCAGTGAGAACATGTAATCCCTCAACAGGGATGCCATACTGATATTGGTGCTGTTAGATGCAGAAGAGCATAACAGAAGGATGCTCAACTATACTCTTGCGAATATTGCAATTTAAGTTTACTCTCTTTATGCAAACCACAAACAGTATTGTGGTGACCATCAATGCAACATAATGCCGTTTAAACAGTTGAACTGCAATTTCCAGCACAGGGCTTTCAGGTACGTTTCCATATTTACACAAAGAGTCGGCTTTATTATCTCCCTTTAATACCAGTTTTTAATCTCTCAAACTTTTATCTGTTCTTTTGATTACTTCAAAGCTAGCATCAGTGAGATTAGGGCAAAAGGAATCAAGGGATATGGGGAAAATGCCAGAACGGGGTACTGATTTTAGATGATCAGCCATGGTCATATTGAATGGCTCGAAGGGCCGAATGGCCTACTCCTGCACCTATTTTTCTATGTTTCTATGTTCTATCAGCAGTAAAGCATAAATGGAATGTGCTAATGAATAAACTATGCTTGCTTATTCCCTATTCAATACTGATTAACAAACACTTGACAAAGGAAATAATAATGTTTGAAATGGTGAAGTGTCTTATATTCCTTAGTATATTCCCAAATGCACAGTGAGTGTGGACACGCATTCTTGCTGGCTCTTTTAATGCAATTACTTGCAATTATTTGCAAATTATAATGTATCTTTGGAAACTATAAGCAGTACTAAAAGAATTGAAACATTACAGGTTCTCCTTTTCTGCTGGTTTACACCTATGAGGCAATAGTAAACATGCTCTGCAAATAGTGCTAACTTTCACCTGGTTCTCTGGAATCATTTGTAAGATTCGTAAAAATGTGCTAATGTAGCACCATGGAGTTTTGCGCACTGTTTCAGGACCTGCATGGACCCCGTTTCTGTCATTGCCATGGTAACCATGGCCTGGATAGAGTGGAGGCTTCCACATGGGAAAGCCTAGGACCAGAGGTCATAGCCTCAGAATTAAAGGACTTTCCTTTTGGAAGGAGATGAGGAGAAATTTCATTAGTCAGAGGGTGGTGGGGAATTCATTGCCACAGACAGCTGTGGTGGCCGTCAATGGATATTTTTAAGGCAGAGATTGATGGATTTGTGCAGTATGAGTGTCAGAGTTTATGGGGAGAAGGCAGGAGAATCGGGTAAGATAGGGAGATAGATCCAGCATGACTGAATGGTGGAGTAGAGTTGATGTGCCAAATGGCCTAATTCTGCTCCTATCACTTATGAACATGAACTTATTAGTAAGTGAGTCAGAGATTGAAGAGCTCTCCTCAATAACAGCGATGGCACATTGGCAGAAATACCTGCCCCAGAGGTGTGTAACATGTTGAGGTTGGGGTGGGTTCCCCAGTGCTCTCCCTTAATCTCTGGGAGAGGATGGAGATTATTTACACAACAGTCTATTTAAAGATACATTAAAAAAGTTCCAAGAGATAGCGAGTAACAAAGATAATCAAACAAAGGCACATGGTGCTGGAGTAATTCAATGAATCAGGCAGTATTTCTGAAGAACAGGGATGGGTAATGTTTTGGGTCGGGACCTTTCTTCAGACTGATTGTAGTGGTGGGGGAATGGAAGTTAAAAGAGAGGAGGAGCAGGACGAAATCTGGCAAGTAATAGGTGGATACTGGTGAGGGGGGAAAAGTCTCTCTGTGAAAGGGAAGAGGTTAAGATGGTTAGCAATCATTACCATTAGGACTGCATGCATGTTTGGCAAAATGGTCACTGATTCTATGCTTGGTTTCGCCGATGTACAGGAGACAAAGTTGGAGGAGGTGCACGCAAATGTCTGTCACACCTGGAAGGACTGCTGTGGTCACTGGGTGGAGGAGAGGGAGATGTTATACTGAGAGGTGTTAAATCTCCTGCAGTTGCAGGGGAAGGTACCTGGGGAGGGATGGTTTGGGTGGGAAAGGATGAATGCGCCAACGAGTTGCAGATGGAGCATTCTCTGCAGATGGCAGAAAGGGGTGGGGATGGGAAGATGTGACTGGTTGTGGGATCACGTTGGACATGATGGAAATGTCGGACAATGGTGTGTTGGATACGTTGGTTGGTGGGATAAAAGGTGAGGACCGGGGACCTCTATCCATGTTCCGTCAAGAGAGAGGGAGAGTGAGAGCAGAGCTACAGAACACAGATAAGTTGCAGGCGAATGATACTTCTATGACAAGAGGGAGTAATCCACTTTTACTGAACAAAGAGGACACCTCAGATGTCCTAGAATGGAAAGCTTCATTTTGGGACCTGATATGGTGGAGATGGAGAAATTGAGAGCAGGAGATAACGGCCTTGCAAGAGGCAGTGTGGCAGTCAGTGGGTTTGTAGTGGATGTTAGTTGATAGTCTGTCCCCTGTAATGGAGACAGTGAGATCAAGAGAGGGAGAGAGATGTCAGATATAGTCCAAATGAATTGGAGGGCAGCATGGAAGTTAGCGATTAAGTTGATTAAATCTACAAGGTCTGCACATGTGCAGGAGGCAGCCGCAATGCACTCATCGACGTTGTGGAGAAAGGGTTAGGGGATGATGCAACTGTATGTTTGGAACAAGTACTATTTGATGTAAACAAGAAAAGGACAAGCATAGCTTGGGGCCATGTGAATGTCCATGGGTATCCCTTGTGAGAGAAGTCAAAAGAGAATTTATTGAGGGTGAGGGCAGGGTTCTCTAGATGGAGGAGAGTGTTAGTAGAGGGAAATTAATTGGGTCTATTCAAGGAAGAACCAAAGGGACTTGAAACCTTCCTGGTGGGAGATGGTGGTGTAAAGGGACTGGACGTCCATGGAATAGATGAGGCATTGGGGGCCTCGACATTGAAAGTTAGTTGAAATGTGTGTGAGGCGCGGAAACAGCCCCTCAGCTCACCGAGTCCTTGCCGACCAGAGATCCCCACACATTAACACTATTTCATACACTCTAGGGACAATTTACATTTATACCAAGCTAATTAACCTACAAACCTGTATGTCTTTGGAGTGTGGGAGGAAACTGAAGATCTCGAAGAAAGCCCACACGGTCACGGGAAAACGTACAAACTCTGAGCAGACAGCACCTGTAGTCAGGATTGAACCCAGGTCTCTGGCGCTGTAAGGCAGCAAATTTACTGCAGCGCCAACAGGACGCCATGTGTGGTGTCTTAGATATAGATCAAAGGGACTGAACAAGAAACTACAGAGAAAGGTTGAACAAGTTAGGTCTTTATTCTTTGGAGCGCAGAAGGTTAAGGGGGGACTTGATTGAGGTCTTTAAAATGATGAAAGGGATAGACAGAGTTGACGTGGATACGTTTTTCCCATTGAGGGTAGGGAAGATTCAAACAAGAGGGCATGACATGAGAATTAAGGGACAGAGGTTTCGGGGAAACGTGAGGGGGAACTTCTTTACTCAGAGGGTGGTGGCTGTGTGGAATCAGCTTCCAGCAGAAGTGGTGGAGGCAGGATCGATTTTAACATTTAAGAGTAAAGTGGATAGGTATATGGACGTGAAGGGAATGGAGGGGTATGGTCTGAGTGCAGGTAGATGGGACTAGGGGAAAACAAATGGTCGGCACGGACTGCAAGGGCCGAGAGGGCCTGTTTCCGTGCTGTAATTGTTATGTTATATTATATTATATTAACAAGGTGGGTTAGGATGGAATCAAGGTATTCCTTGCTACAGAGCATGATGCTGACTATTGAAAATCCTGAGCTAGTGGATGATCTTTGCATCAATTGTACAATTTCTTATCTTGACTAAAGCTGCTGGTAATGTCCTGTTTAAGCCTTGGTCTTTTTAATATTAAACAATTTGGCATTATAGTATGTAATGAAATATGACAGCACATAGCTACAATCATTAGAATCACATCTTGCGTAATTAAATCATTAAGCAGAAACAATAAAAGATAATTTTCCATGAGTGATACTTTATTGAGATTGATGAGTTCAATATGACTTATTAGGATCAAACAATATGCCAACATGCCTTCCAGATCATAATATTTCAAAGGCGAAGTAATATGTCCTTCGTAGAGTTTTCTCAGTTATGTGGAAATGGATTTGAATATGAAACCCTGTTATTTAGGACACATGATATATGGCAAATATTGGGCCATTCCAGTGAAAATTCTAGCACTTGACAACAAATGATTATCTTTATCGAAAGTAGACACAAAATGCTGGAGTAATTCAGCGGGTGAGGCAGCATCTCTGGATAAAAGGAATTGCCGACGTTTCGGATCAAGATCCTTCTTCACATTGATGTCAGGGGAGGGGGTGGAACAATGAAATAATGTAGGTGGAGACAGTAAGACTAGTGGGAGAACTGGGAAAGGGGAGAAAGCAAGGGCTACCTGAAGTTACAGACGTCAATGTTCATTCCATTGGGGTGCAAACTACCCAAGCGAAACATGAGAAGCTGTTCCTCCAATTTGCGCTGGGCCTCACTCTGACAATGGAGGAGGCCCAGGACAGAAAGGTCAGATTGAGAATGGGAGGGGGAGTTGAAATGCTGGGCCACCGGGAGATCAGCTTGGTTAAGACGTCCCCATTCCCAATCTGACCTTTCTGTCCTGGGCCCATTCTGAATCTGACCTTTCTGTCCTGCGCCTCCTCCGCTCAGTTTGTCTTAACCAAGCTGATCTCAAGGTAACTCCCCCTCCCATTCCCAAACAATAGACTAAGCAAAATGTGGAGATTCCAACGAGAAATTGTCAAACTTAAGAGGACAAGGGAAAGGAGAAAGAATCTATGGGTACCATGAAAGGAAAGTTACAAATCTTGCTTAACCATATAATAAGCAAAACAACATCAAACCAGTTAGTTGAAATACGAGGAAACTCTGGACATTCTTCTGCGCTAGGTTTCATCCAAAATTGCAACATATAGACAACAATCTTCTCTGTGGATTGTCACCTTGTCGTGGTGAAGAAGCTTTTGTGGACCTAACATCCTGAGAGCGATGCCGTCTGGAGCTATGCTCCTTGTAGGGCCACCCATGGCAGTAAGGTCGAGCGGGAGGTCTCCGATGAAGAGCAATCCAACCAAAACCTCAACGATGGAACAGGCGGAGGACAATGGTTGACCGGGCGTCACAGCGGCTGGGAAGGCGGATAACAGCTGCAGCAGAAAAGGGTCTCCGGTCATCTTGGACTCCATGCTACTGGATCCTGACCCAGATCTGTCAAGGACCGTGGGGTGGCTGTCTGTGCACCAGTCTCCCCACTTGAAATAAAGTCATGCACAGGCATCCTCCATTTAGGGAATAGCACCCTGGAGACACCCATGGTCAGCCACGACCGAAGGGGGCCTAAGAAGATAGCATCACACCTGAAAAAATTACAATTATTTTGTGAAGCAGCACTATTTGTATTGGTTTTGCACTTTATTACAAAAAAAGACAATACATTTGTTCCCAAACTAGAAACTATGGATGAACTACAAGGTCCACTCCCAGTTGAAATCCAAGTCTGCAGCATTCATGTCAAACAATCCCGAACAGAACAGGAAATCTATCCTCAACCTTTGCAGAGCCATTAATGTTGCCTAGAGGGAATACTGGACCAAACAGGAGGCCTGAGGCAATGACATGGATACCCATAGATTGTGCCAAAGCTTGCACACTATAAGGGGCTACAAGGTAAATGTGGGCAGGATCACTGGTAAAAAAAGGGTCCCTCCCCAATGAACTCAATGCATTCCATGCCTGTTTTGAACAACCATGCAAACTCACCATGCCAGTATCGGGTGTGCTGTACCTACAGTACTGTGGCAGACAATAGACAAAAGGTGCAGGATTAACGCATAAAACTCCTAGGTTGAATGGAATGGTGGCCGGTGGTGATCTTGGGATTGGTCATTATGGAGACTGAGGGCAATGGTGAAGTGAAGATCTTTCAAGAAACTGCTGTGCCCATATCTATGATCACAGTCCATTTACCTTATCATTCCAAATTTCCCTTGTGTCATAGGATTTGGTGCTTTAAACAAGCCTGCTTCTCAAAATAATCATTCCCTGTGTCAGTATTTTCAAAAGCTTCTGAGTTCCCAGATCCCTAGGTGCGTGCAGATGTTTGCAGGATACAAAAGAAGAAGATGCCGTCATTCCAACTGACAGCCACATTTTCCAGTTTATTTACTTGCATTCTGCAGAAAATAATACTGGTTCAAGCTGCATGTTATGAGACAATGAAGCACGATCAAGGGTAGCGCAAATGACAGCGCTATGGAGGACATGTAAACATGCATGTAATGCTTCGATAAAATCTATAAGAAGCCAGACACAAAATGTTGGAGTATCTCAGAGGGACAGGCAGCATCTCTGGAGAGAAGGAATTGGTGACCTTTTTGGGTCAAGACCATTTTTCAGACTCTATAAGAAGCCATCTTAGTAACAAGGCCTGGCACACCTTGGTTGCATGTGCCTATGCAAGTCTAAGGAGCCAAATCTTAGAAATGAAGTACAATGAAACATAATTTCCACACTGCATATTTAGTGCATATAACTCAATAATAACTTTCCGCCCTTCTCTAGGCGTCTTTACTTGTGTATCACAGATACTCATTAACTTACCTTTTACATGTTCAGTTTATTGTTTAATGTTTCAAGTTCTTTTTTTTTGCTCTTTATTTAATATGTTTATTTATGTAGAGCATCCTTTTGTCTATGGTCAAGACCAGGAATTGGTAATAAATGGGGAAATTGCTGCAGATGCCAAAAATATGAAATAAATGCTGCCATGAATCAGCTGCCAAATTGCCATTGAAATGATCACTGGGCTGCTTATTTTAGTGTTTAACCTTTAATTAGAGTCATATAATTATAGGGTCATGCAGCAATGAAACAACCTCGCCGCCCCAACCCCTTCCCCAATGCGGTCCAAGATGCCCCATTTATGCCTGTACCACCTGCCCATGTTTAGCCCATATTCTTTTAAGCCTTTCCTATCCATGAACCAAATGTATTTTTATTATTGTTGTACCTGCCTCAACTACCTCCTCTGGTACCTTGTTTCATCTACCTAATACCCTCTGTTTGAAAAGGTAACCCCTCAGATTCCTATTAAAACTTTCCCCTCTCACCTTAAACTTATGTCATCTGGTTCTTGATTCCCCTGCTCTGGGTAAAATAAATAATTATTTTAAAAAAATGTTCTTAAACCATTGCTGTTGACAGCAAAAAGAAGTCAGGTTGATGGCAGACATATTTAATGAGCAAAAAATGCAAAAAAGTAGATGGTTCATAATGCCAAAGGCGAAATCAATCATCTGACATCATATTTAGAAAGGAAAACTTTTTTCAAAGTATGCCATGGATTGTTTTGCAGCAGTTTAAACAAATGAATTATGATGGTAAAGTACAAAATAAAGAAAATCCAAGAGTTTTCTTTAACTTTCTCATTTGAAAATTGAGCATGGCACTCAATGGACCCATCAAAGATTCCTAGAAGAGATATTCTGTTGGGTAGTTTAGATATACGGGCGGAATCATGCTTTTTGAATCTGCACTGACCAATGATCCCCGCACATTAACACTAACCCACACACACCAGGGACAATTTTACATTTACACCAAGCCAAGTATCCTACAAACCCGTACGTCTTTGGAGTGTGGAATGAAACCAAAACTTTCACACAACGGGTAGTGGGTGTATGGACCAAGCTGCCAGAGGAGGTAGTTGAGGCTGGGACTATCCCATCATTTAAGAAACAGTTAGGCAGGTACATAGATAGGACAGGTATGGAGGGATATGGACCAAGCGCAGGCAAGTGGGACCAGTGTAGCTGGGACATTGTTGGCTGGTGTGGGAGAGTTGGGCCAAAGGTCCACACTGTATCATTCTATGACTCTAAGTGGGAGAAAACCCACGCAGGTCACGGGGAGAATGTACAAACTCCGTACAGACAAGCACCCACAGTCAGGATCAAACCCGGGTCTCTGTTGCTGCAAGGCAGTAGCTCTGCCACTGCTGCCCTGACTGATTTATTGCTGATTTCCATCTCCAAATATAAATAGTTTAAAAAAGGTTACCATGGAAGCACAGATTCCGATTATTCAACATAAAATCTTGTTTCATAGCTAGCTACGGGCAGTGCAGCTTTAACTTATGTTAGAATAGCAATGGAGCATTGCTGTAAATAATGATCCATCTATCTGTTAAAGAAATAACATCACACAAAAAGTGCCAGACAATTACTTGTAATTGCCATGAGCTGACTAATGCTGTTTTGAATTTCAAAGAGATATCAACTTCATTCCTGATTTATCATTTTGCTTTGTTACTGTTATTTTTAGCCACCTTTGAACGAAATTTACAAAGGAAGTTGTTTCAAACCCAAGCATGTACTGCTGTCAAAGATACCGTCCTAGATGCATAATTATCAGATCAGCATGGATACTTGCAAGATTATCACACTGGAAGAGTAATTGTTTCTCAAGGACCATTTCAATATATATATATTTTTTAAATACTGCTGTGAATTGAGCAAAAATAAACTGGTGCTAGAGCTCAACGGGTCAGGCAGCATCTGGGGAGGGAATGGAGAGGAGACATTTCAGGTAGGGAAAAACTCACCAAACTGATAGAAATAGGGGCAAGAAAGCAGATGTACCAGACTTATCCCCTCCCCACCTCTCTTTTCCAGCTTTCTACCTACTACTATCAGTCTGCAAAAAAGAGTCCCGACTCAAAGCATGGCCTGTCCATAGAAATGTTTCAAACCCAAACATATACTCCTGTCAAAGATATGTTCCTAGACACATAATTATCTGATCAACACTACCTCACTATAAGAATAATTGTTTCTCAGGGACCATTTCAATATTATCACATGTTCAATATTACCACCCCTTCCCCAGCCAACAATGGGCCATTATGGGCTCCACTCTTCCTGAGGTCATCTGTTGTCATCCCTGATTTGTTCAGGCCTTTTATCACCTCAGCTTTATTTCCCTCCGCTCCCCCTCCCCCTCCCCCACCACCACTTTCAGTCTAAAGAAGGCTTCCGACCCGAAACGTCATCCGACCCGACCCAAACCCGTGCTACCTGACCTGCAGATTTACTCGAACATTTTGAGTCTCTCTCCTGTCCATAGTATATGGCTATTCACTTGCTGACCAAAAATGAGCTTATGCTCAAACTCAGTTTCAGGTCTTGCCTTCAGTATTACAATTTACAACTCATGTGCTCATCCGTGTACTTTGTAATGTGGTGTGAATCTCAACCTTTGGATTCATGACATTGATCTGTTTTTCAACCTCCACCCCTCGATGATTTGAAATTATATTTACTTTATCAAAAAACAAACTGTTGAAGGAATCAATTTGGTGAGGCAGCATCTGCAGAGGGAAAGGGACAGACAACGTTTTGGTTCGGGACCAACAGTACACATTAGCTGCTCAGGATAAGGATTTACAGTCAAATTCACATTTCCAATGAACTTCAAACAATTCTTTACACTGAAATAATTGGTTGTAAACTACATTATTCTGAGTTGTTTTTAAATAAATGACAGTTGAATGACACGTAAGGGATAATGACCTGAAACGTCGCCTGTCCATTTCCTTCCACAGATGCTGCCTGACCTGCTGAGTACCTCCACCAGTTTGTTTTTTTGCTCAAGATTCCAGCATCTGCAATCTCTTGTGTCTCCAATAATTTCCTCTAATCCTTCCACCAGTGAATTTAAATGTGTGCTCCTTAGCTACTGAGCCCTCAGCTTAGAATTTGGTCTTGACAACTTAAAGTCTCCAGGCCATATGTAATGTTTTACTTCCCCATTAAATCCTCTTTCAGCCTCCATTATTCCAAAAGACACAACATTAATTATTAAATCTCTCCTCATAACTTAATCCCCCTGCCATGGAATCATTCTTGACAATTTCCACCCTTTCTGGTGTTCTCACCTCGCCTCCTGTACAGTGGTGACATGAACTGAATGCAGGAAGCCAACAAAGTGATGTTTGTTTAATTGCTTCACCTGGATATGGGTGCCATTGATAGACCATCAATTATTGCCCCCATTGAACTACTTTTGAGAGGTTGGTGACTGGTTGCCTTCTGGAACTGCTGCAGTCTTTTTTTTTTAAAGGAACTCCTCATGGTTGCCAGGTAGTGGGTTCCTGGATTTAGATCCATTTATGATGGAACAGATATATATTTCAAAAACTATAGTTCAGTGCAACTTGCAGGGGGAAGTATTGGTTGTCATCTTTGCTGTAAATGTCATGGGTTAGAGAGGTGAATAAAGAAGTGTTCGACTTACTCAGCGGAGCAGGCAGCATCCGTGGCGGGAACGGACAGACAATATTGCGGATTAGTCTTTAGATTTTAGAGATACAGTGTGGAATCAGGCCCTTCGGCCCACTGAGTCTACGCTGACCATTGATCGCTCGCACCAACACAGTCCTGCACACGAGGGACAAATTACAATTTTTACCAAACCCAATTACCCTACAAACTTGCAAGCCTTTGGGGTGTGGGATGAAACAGGAGTATCCTGAAGAAACCCACGTGGTCTCAGGGAGAATGTACAAACTCAGTACAGACAGCCATAGTCTGGATCAAACCAGTGTATCTGGCGCTGTAAGGCAGCAACTCTACCACTGTGTCACTGTGCCACCTCCTCATTGGTTGCGACCCTTTTTCAAACAGCATGAAGAACATGAACTTCAGACATAGACAACATCCAGCTCTTTAATGGTGGCTACAAAATCAGGCCATCCTATGACACCCCATTTCCACCATTTTCAAGGCATGTCAGGTGTCTGATTGAGAATCTGCATCTGCTCGAATGAGCACCAAACCAACAACATGTAAAAAGCTTTGAGGATAAAGCAGCACACTTGATTGGCGTGTTATTCACTGCCTTAAACATCCTTTGCTTCCATCCCCATCTATCTGCCAATCACTCCCCCACCCCTCCCCTGCATCCACTCCATGCCCCACTCCCAGCTCCTTTTTCCAGCTATCTCCCTCATACTCCAAGAAGACGAGTACCAACTCAAAATATCATCAATCCATTTCCCTCCACGGATGCTGCCTGGCCTGCTGAGTTCCTCCAACACATTTATGCTCAAGATTCCAGCAACTGCAGTTTCTTGTTTCCACTTCGTTGGTCACTAACTACAGAGTGATTATTTTCTAGACTAACTAATACCAAGGTGACTTTGTGATGGAACCAAATGGTGTTTAAGACAATGAACAATGTTCCAATCGACTGTCCCACTTTATCCTCAAAGCTTCTTGGATGTCGGTGCACATTCAAGCTCCTGATTTCTGCCTTGAAAATGGTGGAAAAGGTTTGGGATGTCAAAATTTGGTCTGATTTTGGAACTACCATTACTTGGCTGGTCTGTTTCAAATTTCTGGTTGATGGTGATGGACTTTGCATTGTGAGTGCCATTGAATTTCATTGTGTAGTTATTCTCTGCTTTAGTTTAGTTTAGACAACGGCATGGAAACAGGCCCTTTGGTCCACTGAGTCCGCACTGGCTATGGATCCTCTCATGTTAATATTACCCTACACACCAGGGATAATTTACAATTATACCAAGCCAATTAACCTACAAACCTGTTAAAGAAGGAACTGGTGGGGGAGGGAGATAGAGATAGAGGGAATGCGAGGGCCCGAGGGCTGAGGGAGAGGTGGGAAGGGGAGGAGACAGCAAGGGTTAACAGAATTGAGAAAATTCAATGTTCAAGCCCAGAGGATGCAGACTCCCCAAGCGGAATATGAGGTGCTGTTCCTCCAACTTGCGGTGTTGCTCACTCTGGCTGTGGTTCTCGATTCTCCAGCATCTGCAGTTCCTTCTTTAACACAATACTCCAGATGTGGTCTCACCAGAGCCCTATACAACTGCAGAAGAACCTCTTTACTCCTGTACTGAAATCCTCTTGTTATTAAAGCCAACATTCCATTAGCTTTCTTCACTGCCTGCTGTACCTGCACGCCAACTTTCAGTGACTGGTGTACAAGGACACCCAGGTCTCGCTGTACCTCCCCCTTACCTAACCTTACCCATTGAGATAATAATCTTCCCCCTTGTTTTTGCCGCCAAAGTGGATAACCTCACATTTATCTATATTATACTGCATCTGCCACGCATCTGCCCACTCACTCAACCTGTCCAGGCCCCCCTGCAACCTCCTAACATCCTCTTCACAGTTCACACTGCCACCCAGCTTTGTGTCATCCGCAAACCTGCTAGTGTTGCTCCTAATTCCCTCTTCCAAATCATTTATATATATGGTAAACAATTGCGGCCCCAACACCGAGCCTTGCGGCACTCCACTCGTCACTGCCTGCCATTCTGAAAAGGATCCGGTCATTCCTACTCTTTGCTTCCGGTCTGCCAACCAATTTTCTATCCATGTCACCACCCTACCCCCAATACCATGTGCTCTAATTTTAGTCACCAGTCTCCCGTGCGGGAGCTTATCAAAGGCTTTCTGAAAATCTAGATACACTACATCCACTGGCACCCGTTCATCCATTTCACTTGTCACATCCTCAAAAAATTCCAGAAGATTAGTCAAGCATGATTTCCCTTTCATAAATCCATGTTGACTTGGACTAATCCTTTTACTGTTATCCAAATGCTCCATTATTACCTCTTTAATAATTGAAAGAACATACAAACTTTGTACAGACAGCACCCATAGTCAGAAATGAACCCAGGTCTCTGGCACTGCAAGCGCTGTAAGGCAGCAACTCTACCATTGTGCAACCGTGCTGACCAAGCTTCTTGGAGATACTCATGACCCAGCACTTGTATGATGCACATTGTATTTGCCACATATAAACATATGGGTTGTTTGCCCCTTGATGCCCATAGATTTCACTTTAGCAGAGCTCCTTGAAGTTATCGAGTGCTACATAAATGAAAAAAGCCAGTGGTGCTGAACCCAACGCACAAACATTGGTCTTTTGTTAATTTTGGACAAAGACTGTAACAATTTTATGCCAGACTGAGCATTGGTGAAGCCATTATTTGTGAACAGGTGTTTGTTGATATCACCATAGATTACATTATTTAATTTAGTTTCAAGACACAGCATGGATATAAGCTCTTCGGCCTACTGCGTCCACGTTGGCCATTGATCACCTGTTCACACTAGTTCTATTTTATCCCATTTTCTCATCCATTCCTCACACACTAGGGCCAATTTATCTACAAACCTGCACATCTTTGAAATGTGGGAGGTAACAGGATCCCCCGGAGGAAACCCATGGAGTCACAGGGAGAACGTACATCTCCATACAGGCAGCACCTGAGGTCGGAATCGAACCAGCGTCTCTGCTATTGTGAGGCAGCAGCTCTCTGTGCCATTATGCTGATTGATACTAGTTTCATCAGCCATATTTAGACAATATTTTAATATAATTCTCACTGATAGAAAACCACAATTTAAAAAAAACACATGCATAAGAAATCTATCAGATTAAATTTGTGATATCAAATATGATACCACAAAATTCTGGTGTAACTCAGTGGTACAGGCAGCATCTCTGAGGGTAAGGAATGGGTGGCATTCCGGGTCGAGACCCTTCTTCAGACCCGAAACGTCACCTATTCCTTCTCTCCAGAGATGCTGTCTGTCCCACTGAGTTACCCCAGCATTTTGTGTACATCTTTGGTGTAAACCAGCATCTGCAGTTCCTTCCTACACATACGGTGAGCTAGCCCTATCCATGGATCTTATTGGAGAAGATATATTGGTATTGGTTTATTATTTTCACGTTTGCCAAGATACAGTGAAAAACCTTTTTTTTGTGTGTGCTTTTCAGGCAAATCATACCATGCATGAATACATCAGGCAGTGCAAAAGAGAAGTGCTGAATATGGTGTAACAGCTACAGAGAAAATAGAGATTAAAACATGTGCAAGTGCCATGACAAAATAGATAGGAAGATCCGAAATTCAACCCGAGTTCATGAGAGGACGATGTAATCTGAGTCATAATATTGCTTTCTTAAAAATATAAAAGATTTGTCAAATGCTTTATCATGAAGTTACAGCTCCTTTAATCAGTGCACTATGTGAATCAATTTTAAAACATTTTTTAAAAATGCAAATGTAATCCATTGCACATAGTTGCCTGCCTTCATGTTTCTACAATAAGTCGGCTGATACTGAGAATTATGGACCTCCATGGATTAGCCATGAGCAGATATATTTGCTTTCTTTGGCTCCACAAGTAGAATATGCTAAGCAGCATGTGTGACTTAGCAACTTAATATCCGAGGAAATAAATCCCTGAACAAAATGTGCAACAGCAGTATTAGCTATGGCTATGCTCAATCTTAAGTAATGTTGTGCACAAATGTCTATTCAGCTTTAATACATTTCTCTCTGTGCAATTTTTATTTTCATTAAAATAATATTTTAACGTTTCTGACTGGTAGATTATGAATATATAAATATGACTAATGTCTTTTACATATTTGCTAATATTGTGTTGTGATATTTCTATTCATTCATTTACATATGTAATTTGCACCCAAAGCTCCACACCACTGAGAATCAAGAAGACTTGGGCTCATCAAAGGCAGAGAGACTGTCCACCCAGGCCTTGATGCCACTAATGACCAACTAGAAGTTGAGGAGGCAACAACCCAACTCAAAATGGCAGGGAAGATAGACACAAAATACTGGAGTAACTCAATAGACAATAGACAATAGGTGCAGGAGTAGGCCATTTGGCTCTTCGAGCCAGCATCGCCATTCAATGTGATCATGGCTGATCATCCCCAATCAGTACCCCGTTCCTGCCTTCTCCCCATATCCCCTGCTATTTTTAAGAGCCCTATCTAGCTCTCTCTTGAAAGCATCCAGAGAACCTGCCGCCACCGCCCTCTGAGGCAGAGAATTCCACAGACTCACCACTCTCTGTGAGAAAAAGTGTTTCCTTGTCTCCGTTCTAAATGGCTTACTCCTTATTCTTAAACTGTGGCCCCTGGTTCTGGACTCCCCCAACAACGAGAACATATTTCCAGCCTCTAGTGTGTCCAAGCCCTTAACAATTTTATATGTTTCAATGAGATCCCCTCTCATCCTTCTAAACTACAGCGTGTACAAGCCCATCTGCTCCATTCCCTCAGCATATGACAGTCCCACCATCTCTGAAATTAACCCTGTAAACGTACGCTGCACTCCCTCAATAGCAAGAATGTCCTTCTTCAAATTAGGGGACCAAAACTGCACACAATACTCCAGGTGTGGTCTCACTAGGGCTCTGTACAACTGCAGAAGGACCTCTTTGCTCCTATATTCGATTCCTCTTGTTATAAAGGCCAACATGCCATTTGTTTTCTTCACTGCCTGCTGTACCTGCATGTTTACTTTCATAGACTGATGTACAAGGACCCCCAGATCCCGTTGTAATTCCCCTTTTCCCTACTTGACGCCATTTAGATAGTAATCTGCCTTCCTGCTTTTGGTACCAAAGTGGATAACCTCACATTTATCCGCATTAAACTTCATCTGCCATGCATCTGTCCACTCCCCCAACCTGTCCAAGTCACCCTGCATTCTCATAGCATCCACCTCATAGTTCACACTGCCACCCAGCTTTGTGTCATCTGCAAATTTGCTAATGTTACTTTGAATCCCTTCATCCAAATTATTGATGATTATTGTAAATAGCTGCGGTCCCAGGACCGAGCCTTGCGGTACCCCACTAGTCACTGTTAATCCCTACTCTTTGTTTCCTATCTGCCAACCACTTCTCTATCCATGTCAGCACTTCCCCCAATACCATGTACCCTAATTTTGCCCACTAATCTCCTATGTGGGACCTTATCAAATGCTTTCTGAAAGTCCAGGTGCACTACATCCACTGGCTCTCCCTTGTCCATTTTTCTAGTTAAATCTTCAAAAAATTCCAGAAGATTAGTCAAGCATGATTCTCTCTTTGTAAATCCATGCTGACTTGGTCCGATCCTGTTACTGCTATCCAAATATGTGGCTATCTCATCTTTTATAATTGACTCCAGCATCTTCCCCACCACCGATGTCAGGCTAACTGGTCTATAATTCCCCGTTTTTTCTCTCCCGCCTTTCTTAAAAAGTGTGATAACATTAGTTACCATCCAATCCACAGGAACTGATCCTGAGTCTGTACAACATTGGAAAATTATCACCAATGCATCCACGATTTCTAGAGCCACTTCCTTAAGTACTCTGGGATGCAGACCATCAGGCCCTGGGGATTTATCAGCCTTCAGTCCCTTCAGTCTATCCAACACTATTTCCTGCCTAATGTGGATTTCCTTCAGTTCTTCTGTCACCCCAGATCCTCTGGCCACTACTATATCAGGAAGATTGTTTGTGTCCTCCTTAGTGAAGACAGATCCAAAGTACCTGTTCAACTCATTTGCCATTTCCTTGTTCCGCATAATAAATTCACCTTTTTAGGTCTCAGCGGGTCAGCGGGTCAGGCAGCATCTCTGGAGAATAGAAACATAGAAACATGGAAAATAGGCGCAGGAGTGAGCCATTTGGCCCTACGAGCCAGCACCGCCATTCAATATGATTCAATTCAGTACGGAGATGTGAAAACACTTCTTCACACAGAGATTTGTGAGTCTGTGGAATTCTTTGCATCAGAAGGCCGGTTCTCTGGATTATTTCAAGAGAGAGCTCAATAGGGCTTTTAAGGTCAGGGGATGTGGGGAGAAGGCAGGAATGGAGTATCTCCTTTTGCAAGCCCAACACCAGACTCCTGACACAAACATTCCACTCCAAGCACTGTCATGGGAGGAAATTATCAGGTGGACAGAGGAAACAATTCAAGGATATGTTCAAATCTTCCTTGAAGAAATAGTCATAGAGAGAAACAGCACAAAAATTGGCCCTCTGGCACATCAAGTCCATCCTGACCATCAACCAAAAAACACTACGTGCTGGAGTGCCTCATAAATCAGTGACTACGTTAGTCTGTTTACCTGCATTAACATTCAGTTTCATTTCTGTACCGTGCGTATTGTACAAGGTTTAATTTCTGAGTCGGTATAAATGACATCAATGACTACACTCTGCCTTTGACGCAATTTCAGGATCAGTGATATTTTGTGTTGAGGGCTTCAGTATTGGCTTGACTAATTAGAAAAACATAATGATCTTTGCGCAAGGAATGAGCTAACGTGAGCACAAATTGTAAGGTCCGAGATAAACAAACCAACAGTAACCTCGAAATGGAATTGAGCCATGAGCATATTATTGGAGCAAGTGCGCAGTTGCCCCTTAGCAGTAATAGGTATTGTTGCCAGGCAACAAACGATGCGTTGCTCAAATTTGCAAAGTCTCAAAAAATTCACTGTTGCTCTTTTTTTGTCA
Organism: Okamejei kenojei; assembly: GCA_035221665.1. Taxonomy (NCBI): domain Eukaryota; kingdom Metazoa; phylum Chordata; class Chondrichthyes; order Rajiformes; family Rajidae; genus Okamejei; species Okamejei kenojei. The sequence continues at coordinate 107,811,694 of CM069131.1, forward strand.
GAATGCAAATTCAGCCTGACCAGTCCTAAGAAGGGCCTCGACCCGAAACGTCGCCTATCTCCTTCGCTCCTTAGATGCTGCTGCACCCGCTGAGTTTCACCAACCTTTTGTGTACCCTCGATTCTCCAGCATCTGCAGTTCCTTCTTTAACACTAAGTAAATCGCTGCATGGTTTGCAGTGCAGGCAGTTATTATCAGTCCGGATAACTACACTATTTTGAAGCTAAGTATTTGGTATCTGAGTTTACTGTAGATAAGGAGGAAGAATTATGGGGTCTGCATAGGTTCAACACCGTCTCAAAGCCCTGTCTCACGGTGCAAGTTGACCCACGAGGTACCCCGAGTGAAAGACTCGTGGTTGTGTACGAGATTCCAAGTGTATGATCAAGTTTAACCGAGTTCCCACGGGTATACTAGTAATTTCTGCGTTGTTCCAAGTTTGTCTCCCGCGTTACCAAGTTCCTCCCCCGAGTTACTCTTGTGTCATGCTCGGTTTTTTTGCACTATAAAAAGCTTCCCTTGTTTAAATCGGCTCATTTGGAAACATGGCTGCAAGCAGGCAATTGGAGTCCAGGATGGTGATGTTTTTTATTCGAGTGCTGTATGCAGCAACCCTTTATGTCATGCAAGGACGTTTGTGCAATGAAGGAGGAAGGGAAAGGGTACTCTCCACTGACCTGTTCAGTGAATCCAGCCCTTTCTGTTTTCACTTCAGATTTCCAGCAGCTGCAGTTCTTTTGAGATTTAATTAACGTTGACCAGGGTCTGTGTGTGCGTGACTCACTCTCTGTGCAGCCTCAGTTGTGAAGCATTTTCTACTCTTCCCTCTATCTTTTTCTAATTTTCAGTATCTGCTGTAACTTGCCTTTGACTTATTATTAATGTGTGAAGTGTTGATTTTAGCCAGAGCCATTTTACTGGCGTATCTTCCTGAGCAGAAATAGTTTACAAATAAATAAACCTCAAATATTTCAGGAATAATCTGTATAAATATGTCTCATTTTCAAATAAATGCTGCTTTACTTCTGAGATATTTGTACTGACCAGGGGCGCAACACGTTTTAACAATTTTTTCGTAATTGTACAACACTAGTGCCTAGTGATTGGGTTAAACATAATCATTTACTGTACTGTAACCTATGTTGTTTAAAATGGTTTTAAAATGTTGACTTAAACCTTGTGCGATTTGTGGGAATTCAAAAAGCAGACGCTTCTAACCGCAGTTGATGCAAAGCCTCTTGGTCACTATTACTCCACACGGACATAAGCTGAGCTAAGGATCGAACCTGAGACCACGAGGCAGCAGCATTAACTGCTGTACCACCATGCAGCGGAGATGGTCCAGGTCTAATCCAATGTGATTCTTGATGTTGTGGGTCAGGGGAAAATGATCTCTCATCTCCCTTTCCCCTGACTCACAGTCTGAAGAAGGGTCTCGACCCGAACCGTCGCCTGTTCCTTTTCTCCAGGGATGCTGTCTGCCCCCATTCACTACGATTAATTCCAGTCGTGTATACATTTGATTGCTTCCTCTCTTTGAAAATTGATGTTAGCTGTGAGGAACAACTAGTTCCATATTATTCCGTGAAAACTAGATTAGAACCAAATAAGGGAAGCTGGAGTTAAGCAACAAAGGGAAGCAATGAATGCTGAGGGCAAACCTTAACAACCTGAACACGGACTTCCAGAAGTCGCAATACGTGGTGTAAAATGAATATTGAAAGCATGTACATGAGGTCAACAAAATATTAGACAATCTTTAAATGCTTGTGGGAAAGTGAATAGTGTGTGTGTGTGTGTGTGTGTGTGTGTGTGTGTGTGTGTGTGTGTGTGTGTGTGTGTGTCCCACCCTTCCCGGATCACAGTCACAGTCATTGGTAGCCACAGTCACCCGTAAATAAATCCACTACATCCAATATGCGACTTTTTATGATCATGGATGACAATCTATTTAACTTCAGTGCAAATTCAAATTAAGGTTCCTGCTCCCGCCTTCTGCTGTCACTTTCAATGCTGCTACTATTGGAGTCTGGCCTGGGGTGGAAGATTGCAACCTTCACGTGGTCCGCCCTGTTTCGACGAATGCAATCAACCTGGCGTGCACAATCAAATAAGATCAAATAGAACAAGTTGTCCTACAACTTTAGGCTGTGCACACCATACGCAAGAGAGAGAGAGTCTGGCCTCGGGTAACTCCAGTCCCACCTGGGAAATGTAAAGTTTCCATTGACGATGCCACGGTAGACTCACGAGTCACTACGGTAAACGCACGGGCCACTATGTTATTACAACAAGTTTAAATTCAATTTTTAACTTGAACAGTAAATTTGACTCGTGGAAAACCTCAAACATGTTTGAATTTTTTCAGGAGTTAACAAGTTTCACGGGTGCCGTTAGCGCCACGAGTCGCTAAGTTGCGCGTGCGTGTTCCGACGTTCCCGCTAAATTAATTGTACGTGATTACCACGAGTGCAAACTCGCGGTCCCTCGTGGGTCAACTCGCACCGTGAGACAGGCCTTTAAGATATCCAAATGACATTCATTGCATTGGCTTAGTGATTGGAATGCATTGCCAGGATAAAGAAATTTGAATCGGCATTATAAGAAATCTTAATCAATTCTGAATGAAAGTCTATCCTGCTGTTATTGGACTATGAAGCAGTGGTGGTGTGATGTAGGGACAGTTTGTTTTCCTTTATGATCTATGCCATGTGGAATCAAAAACACATCATGATTTTTTGCTTGTGGTACACATAGGTATGACATAGGCAGAAAAAGTGACGAGGTCCTGAAGGGAGAATTTAGGGAGTTGGGGGGAAAGTTAAGGAGAAGGACCAAAAGGGTAACGATTTCAGGATTACTGCCTGTGCCGCGTGACAGTGAGAGTAGGAATGAAATGAGGTGGAGGATAAATGCGTGGCTGAGGGACTGGTGCAGTGGGCAGGGATTCAAGTTTCTTGATCACTGGGACCTCTTTTGGGGAAGGCATGATCTGTACACAAAGGACGGGTTGCACTTGAACCCGAGGGGGACCAATATCCTGGCAGGGAGATTTGCAAAGGCTACTGGGGAGACTTTAAACTAGAAAGGCTGGGGGGAGGGAGGGTAGAGGGGGCTAGGGGTCAGGGTGTGGGGCAAGAGGCAGAGAAGGGAAGCACTCGGATCCAAAATGTAGGCGAGAAAGATGAAAAAGATAATAGACAGAGAATAAGGGATGGTGGGTTTCTAAAATGTGTATATTTTAATGCTAGGAGCATTGTAAGTAAGATGGATGAACTTAGAGCCTTGATTGACCCTGGAAATATGATGTTGTGGCAATCAGTGAAACATGGTTGCAGGAGGGCTGTGATTGGAAACTAAATATTCCAGGATTTTGTTGCTTCAGGTGCGGTAGAATTGGAGGGACCAGAGGGGGAGGTGTTGCATTGCTTGTCAGAGAAGATATTACTGCAGTGTTTTGGCAGGATAGATTAGAGGGCTCGTCTAGGGAGGCTATTTGGGTGGAACTGAGAAGTGGGAACGGTGTAGCAACACTTTTAGGGGTGTATTATAGACCGCCAAATGGGGAGCGAGAATTGGAAGAGCAAATATGTAAGGAGATAGCAGATATTAGTAGTAAGCACAAGGTAGTGATTGTGGGAGATTTCAATTTTCCAAAAATAGACTGGGAAACACATTCTGTAAACGGGCTGGATGGTTTGGAGTTTGTAAAATGTGCGCAGGATAGTTTTTTGCAGCAGTACATAGCGGTATCGACCAGAGAAGGGGCAGTGCTGGACCTCCTGTTAGGAAATGAGGCAGGTCAGGTGATGGAGGTATGCGTTGGTGAGCATTTCGGGACCAGTGATCACAATACCATTAGTTTCAATATAATTATGGAGAGTCAGAACTGGACCTAGGGTGGAGATTTTTGATTGGAGAAAGGCTAACTTTGAGGGAATGCGTAAGGATTTTAAAGGTGTGAATTGGGACACTTTGTTTCATGGGAAGGATGTAGAAGAGAAATGGAGGACATTTAAAGGGGAAATTGTAAGAGTACAGAATCTTTATGTCCCTGTTAGGTTGAAAGGAAATAGTAAAAATTGGAAAGAGCCATGGATTTCAAGGGAAATTGGACACTTGTTTCGAAAAAAGAGAGATATCTACAATAATTATAGGAGGCATGGAGTAAATGAGGTGCTAGAGGAGTATAAAGAATGTAAAAAGAATCTTAAGAAATAAATTAGGAAGGCTAAAAGAAGATATGAGGTTGCTTTGGGAAGAAAGGTGAAAGTAAACCCAAAGGGTTTCTACAGCTATATTAATAGCATAAGGATAACGAGGGATAAAATTGGACCATTAGAGAACCAGAATGGACAGCTATCTGCAAGAGCCAAAAGAGATGGGGGAGATATTGAACAATTTCTTTTCTTGGTATTCACCAAGGAGAAGGATATTGAACTCTGTGAGTTAAGGGGAAAAAGTAGAGTAGCTATGGAAACTATGAGATTCAAAGAGGAGGAAGTACTGACACTTTTGAAAAATATAAAAGTGGATAAGTCTCCAGGTCCTGACAGGATATTCCCTAGGACATTGAGGGAAGTTAGCGTATAGAAATAGCAGGAGCTATGACAGAAATATTTCAAATGTCATTAGAAACGGGAATAGTGCCGGAGGATTGGCGTACTGCACATGTTGTTCCATTGTTTAAAAAGGGTTCAAAGAATAAACCTAGCAATTATAGACCTATTAGTTTGACGTCAGTGGTGGGCAAACTAATGGAAAGGATACTTAGAGATAATATATATAAGCATCTGGATAAACAGGGTCTGATCAGGAACAGTCAACATGGATTTGTGCCTGGAAGGTCATGTTTGACAAATCTTCTTGAATTTTTTGAAGCGGTAACTAGGGAAATTGATGAGGGTAAAGCAGTGGATGTTGTCTATATGGATTTCAGTAAGGCCTTTGACAAGGTTCCCCATGGAAGGTTGGTTAAGAAGGTTCAATCTTTGGGTGTTAATGGCGGAGTAGCAAGATGGATTCAACAGTGGCTGAATGGGAGATGTCAGAGAGTAATGGTGGATGGCTGTTTGTCAGGTTGGAAGCCGGTGACCAGTGGGGTGCCTCAGGGATCTGTGTTGGGTCCACTGTTGTTTGTCATGTACATCAATGATCTGGAAGATGGGGTGGAAAATTGGATAAGTAAAGTATGCAGATGATACTAAGATAGGTGGTGTTGTGGATAATGAAGTAGATTTTCAAAGTCTACAGAGAGATTTGGGCCATTTGGAAAAGTGGGCTGAAAGATGGCAGATGGAGTTTAATGCTGATAAGTGTGAAGTGCTACATCTTGGCAGGACAAATCAAAATAGGACGTACATGGTAAATGGTAGGGAATTGAGGAATGCTGTGGAACAGAGGGATCTAGGAATAACTGTGCATAGTTCCCTGAAGGTGGAATCGCATGTAGATAGGGTGGTAAAGAAAGCCTTTGGTGTGCTGGCCTTTATAAATCAGAGCATTGAATATAGGAGTAGGGAAGTAATGTTAAAATTGTACAAGGCATTGGTAAGACCAATTCTGGAGTATGGTGTACAATTTTGGTCGCCTAGTTATAGGAAGGATGTCAACAAAATAGAGAGAGTACAGAGGAGATTTATTAGAATGTTGCCAGGGTTCCAGCAACTATGTTACAGAGAAAGGTTGAACAAGTTAGGTCTTTATTCTTTGGAGCACAGAAGGTTAAGGGGGGACTTGATTGAGGTCTTTAAAATGATGAAAGGGATAGACAGAGTTAACGTGGATACGTTTTTCCCATTGAGGGTAGGGAAGATTCAAACAAGAGGGCATGACATGAGAATTAAGGGACAGAAGTTTCGGGGTAACGTGAGGGGGAACTTCTTTACTCAGAGGGTGGTGGCTGTGTGGAATGAGCTTCCAGCAGAAGTGGTGGAGACAGGATCGATTTTAACATTTAAGAGTAAAGTGGATAGGTATATGGACGTGAAGGGAATGGAGGGGTATGGTCTGAGTGCAGGTAGATGGGACTAGGGAAAAACAAATGGTCGGCACGGACTGGAAGGGCCGAGAGGGCCTGTTTCCGTGCTGTAATTGTTATATGGTTATATGGTCATATGGTTATTTTACATGCCAAAACATTTCTAAACTAAATGTTTATTTGAAAAGGGGATAGACAAAAATCAAACAATTTTCATTGCTTACAAAGGACCTGCAAATGCTGGTTTACATTAAAGAAAGACACAAAATGCTGGAGTAACGCTGCGGGTCAGGCAGTATCTCTCGAGAAAATGATTAGGTGATGTTTCGGGTCGAGACCCTTCTGCTGACTCCTGAAGAAAGATCTCAACCCGAAACGTCACCTATTCCAGCTTTTTCTTCAGACTAAGTCAGGGGAGAGGGAAACTAGAGATATGAAGAGGTACAAAGAACAAATTAATGAAAGGTATGCAAAAGGACAAATCAAAGCCAGCAAGGACGATCAAGGGAAGGTGGAGCTTACAATGGTCCATTGTTGGCAGTGGATAACGAGTGAAACTTATGAGTGACAACAGTGAAACTAAGCTAGTCGGACAACTGGGGTGGGAGAGAGACGGAGAGAGACAGAATGCAAGGGTTACTTGAAGTTAGGGAAATCAATATTTATACCACTGCGTTATATACTACATGCTTATTTAAGATGCACATTTCTTCACCTTGGAATAAAATGGTGAAATCAAGGGTGAATTTCGATTGATATTAAAATGGTGAAGGTGCCACCTTCCCTTTCTGGTAAGGCAAAAGCTATCCTGCATTGTGTTGGATTTGGCCCAATTCTGCCCACAGCTCCGCCTGCTCATCTGCACTGGGAATGGATTCATGCAGCCGATTTTGAAGTCCCTCAACAATCTTGAATCAAAGTGATGTCTCAGCAACCATGCTTCGGATGTCGAGATCCAACTCTCACAATACCTCTGACAGGCTTTGACAAACAGCAAAGCAGTGGTCATTATTTTGTCTCCTGTCAAAACTGCAACTGACTTTAAAGACTATTAAATGTACAAAAATGCAAGTAAGTAAATAAAAATGTATTCAAAATGCAAAAAACACAGAGAAATAATATAAACTATTAAAATCTAAATTTCCGATCACCTTCAAATCTGCAACCATGGAATTCTCATTGAAATGAATGTTTAGTTTGTTTAGTTTAGTTCATAGTCACATGTACCAAGGTACAGTGAAAAGCATTTGTTGCATGCTAACCAGTCAGTGGAAAGACTTTGCATGATTACAAACGAGTCGTCCACAGTGCACAGATACATGATAAAGGGAATAATGTTTAGTGCAAGATAAAGTCCAGTCAAGTCCGATTAAAGATAGCCTGAGGGTCTCGATATATGCAATTCCAAACGAAATTCCGTTGCATTTGGCTCCCCGTGCAACATGATAATAGAAGGATAAAATGGATAAAATGGATAAAAGGATAAAAGGATAAAATGGATAATAGGATAAAATAGACAATGGTGGCAGCCTAATACATGGCATTCAGGAGTCTGACGACTCGTGGGAAGAAGCTGTTGCAGAGTTTTAAAGAAGGAACTGCAGATGCTGGAGAATCGAGGGTACACAAAAAGCTGGAGAAACTCAGCGGGTGAAGCAGCATCTAAGGAGCGAAGGAGATAGGCGACGTTTCGGGTCGAGACCCTTCTTCAGACTGCAAGCTGTTGCAGAACCTTGATGTTCTGCTCCTTATGCTAGGCCAATTGAACTCAAAGCCAATTCCAGGTCAGACCTGATGCAGAATCTGAGGAGTTATTCCACAATAATGGTGAGGAATTCCAGAAAGACTGGAATCCATATGGAGACCAGCAAAGGACTGCAGAAACAGATGTGGACAGATCTGAATGCATCCCAGATTTGCAGTACCTGTCTATGAACTCAGAAACAAAAGCTTTTCACTGTACCTTGTTACACATGACAATAAACTAAACTAACCTAACATGTAGGAAGGAACTGCAGATGCTGTTTAATACCAAATATAGGCATAAAATGCTGGAGTGACTCAATGGGTCAGGCAGCATCTCTGAAGAATATTGCTAGATTTAAATATGTCTATAAATTCAGTACTTGCTTTCCTTCAAATGTCTAAATCCAATGATTGCACAGAACTCCTGGCCTCTGCCAGCAAAATTCAGCCCATTATTTAGAAGAAATGTAAAACTGTCATCTCCAATGTTCTGTCCGGTAATTATCCCTCAACTGCTATCAGATTTTTCAATGAATTGGATTTCTCCTAAATGGGAGTACTGAACTCCTACACCCTGATTAACCTGTGCATACTCAAGCCAGCATAGATCAATGTAGATGCAGCATTCAATCTTGATTGGTACAAAAACTCAAAGCATGCTTTAAATGTGCCTTAAATCTCAAAATACTCAGGTCCCAATCAATACCCTGACCGATTCCACCGGTAATTGATGTCAAGGTTCCAGCCCTCAAAGTGCTCCCTCATCTAAGTCACAGAACCGCCGCAACTACAGTATGTTCCTAAGTCCTGATGTAAATTGCAGGATAGCAATGTAAGAGAGGGATCATGTCCTATTACTTTACTGATTCTGATATCTTGTTGTGTGAGATAGAGTGCGGGAGTCACGACCATAATAGTTACATTCTGATAATAACAAACTAAGACAATGTGCTAATTAATTAAAGAAAAAGTGGGTTAATGTTTGAAATTTGGGGGAAATAAAAAAATGGGGAACTGGCAGAAGCAGGAAGTGAGGCCTGAGGCCTGGGGCAGATCAACCATAGGAGAGTGCTGCACAGTAGCAGGCCCTTTGGCCCTCAATGTCTGTGCCGAACATGATGTTAAGATAATCTTATCTGCCTGCACATGATCCATATTCCTCCATTCCCTGTAAATGCCATTACAGGCCATCTGTATGCCGATCCAAAAGTCTTTTAAATGCCACCAGCACATCTGGCTCAACCACCGATCCCTGCGGTACGTTCCAGACAGTAATCACCTTCTGTGTAAACAAATCTTGCCTCGCATGTCTCCTTTAATTTTGGTCCTCTTATCTTAAAGTTATGTCTTGTAGTATTTGATATTTGCATCCTGGGGAAAAAATTCTGACTGTCTACCTTATCTATCCCTTTCATAATTTTATAGGCTTCTATCAGGGCTCTCCGAACCTCTCATTTCAGACAAAACAATCAGTCCTTCATTCCTGGTACCTAATATGCCCTAATCCATGCATTATTCTGTTAGTGACTAATGGGGTACCGCAAGGCTTGGTGCTGGGACTGCAGCTATTTACAATATGCATTAATGATTTAGATGAAGGGATTAAAAGTAACATCAGCAAATTTGCAGATGACTCACAGCTGGGTGGCAGTGTGAACTGTAAGGAGGATGCTATGAGGATGCTATGAGGTGACTTGGGTGACTTGGACGGATTGGGTGAATGGGCAGATGCATGGCAGTTTAATGTGGACAAATGTGAGGTTATTCCCTTTGGTGGCAAGAACAGGAAGGCTGATTATTATCTGAATGATGTCAAGTTAGGAAAAGGGGAAATATAACGAGATGTGGGTTTCCTTGTACACCAGTCATTGAAAGTAAGCATGCAAGTACAGCAGGCAGTGAAGAAAGCTAATAGCATGTTCAAGTTCAAGTTCATGTGAGTTTATTGTCATGTGTCCCTGATAGGACAATGAAATTCTTGCTGTGCTTCAGCACACAGAACATAGTAGGCATTTACTACAAAAAAGATCAGTGTGTCCATATATCATTAAATAAATAAGCTGATAAAGTGCAAATAACAGATAATGGGTCATTAGTGATCAGAGTTTTGCCCAAGCCAGGTTTAATAGCCTGATGGCTGTGTAGAAGTAGCTATTCCTGAACCTGGTCGTTGCAGTCTTCAGGCTCCTGTACCTTCTACCTGAAGGTAGCAGTGAGATGAGTGTGTGGCCAGGATGGTGTGGGTCCTTGATGATGCTGCCAGCCTTTTTGAGGCAGCGACTGCGATAAATCCCCTCGATGGATGGAAGGTCAGAGCCGATGATGGACTGGGCAGTGTTTACTACTTTTTGAAGTATTTTCCTCTCCAGGGCGCTCAAGTTGCCGAACCAAGCCACGATGCAACTGGTCAGCATGTTCTCTACTGTGCACCTGTAGAAGTTAGAGAGAGTCCTCCTTGACAAACCGACTCTCCGTAATCTTCTCAGGAAGTAGAGGCGCTGATGTGCTTTCTTGATAATTGCATTAGTGTTCTTGGACCAGGAAAGATCTTCAGAGATGTGCACGCCCAGGAATTTGAAGCTCTTGACCCTTTCAACCATCGACCCGTTGATATAAATGTTGACCTTCATAACAAGAGGAGTTGAGTATAGGAGCAAAGAGGTCCTTCTGCAGTGGTACAGGGCCCTAGTGAGACCACACCTGGAGTATTGTGTGCAGTTTTGGTCTGCACACAATTCTGAGGAAGGGCATTCTTGCTAATGAGTGAGTGCAGCGTAGGTTCACCAGTTAATTCCCAGGATAGCTGGACTGTGATATGATGAAAGAACGGAGCAACTGGGCTTGTAGACACTGGAATTTAGTAGGATGAGAGGGCATCTTATTGAAACAGATTATTAATGGATTGGACTTGCCAGAGCCAGGAAACATGTTTCCAATGTTGGGGGAGTGCAGAACCAGGGGCCGCCGTTTAAGAATAAGGGGTAGGCCATTTAGAACAGAGATGAGGAAAAACCTTTTCACCCTGAGAGTTGAGAATCTGTGGAATTCTCTGCCTCAGAAGGCAGTGGAGGCCGATTCTCTGGATGCTTTCTAAAGAGCTAGATAGATCTTAGAGATAGCGGAGTCAAGGGATATGGAGAGAAGCCAGGAACGGGGTACTTATTGTGGATGATCAGCCATGATCACAGTGAGTGGCAGGGCTGGCTCGAAGGGCCGAATGGCCTACTCCTGCACCTATTGTCTGTTGTCTAAATCTACTCTGTGCCTTTTCCAAAGCCACCGCATCCTTCCTGCAATAGGGTGAGCAGAACTACACTCAATAATCCAATACTCCAAATGCAGCATAACCAAAGTCCTCTAAAGCTGCAGCTTGACTTCCTGATTTTTATGCTCAATTCACCAACCAACGAAGGAAATATACCATATGCCTTCTTCTTCTTGCGTATGGCTTGCGCAGCCTAAAGTTGTAAGACAACTTGTTCTACTGGATCTTATTTGATTGTGCACGCCGGGTTGATTTCATTCATCGAAACAGGGCAGACCACATGAAGGTTGCAATCTTCCACCCCACCCTGTGCCTTCTTTACCACTCTATTGGAATGTGTTGCCGCTTTCAGGGAAGTTGAGAATTCAACGTTCATGCCATTGGGTTGTTAGCTACCCAATGAGGTGCCATTCCTCCACTTTACGTGTGGCCTCACTCTGGCAATGGAGGAGACCCAGGACCCGAAAGTGGTCTTCAATTGGGAAATTCGGTAGGCCTTGGCAGGCTGATTGTGGATAATCAGCCATGATCACAGTGAATGGCAGTGCTGACTCAAAGGGCCGAATGGCCTACTTCTGCACCTATTGTCTATTGTCTAAATCTACTCTGTGCCTACTTGACCAAGGCCAAGTGTTCAACGAAACTGTTATGTAGTCTACACTTTGTCGATGTACAGCGGATTCAACAACTGTTTCGCTGAACACTTGTGTACAGTCCACCAAGGCCTACTGGATCTCCCAGTTATTTACCATTTAACTCGCCATCCCATTGCCACACTGACCTTTCTGTCCTGGGCCTTTTCCATTGCCAGAGTGAGACCACACGAAAATTGGCAGAATAGGGCCTCATATTTTGCTTGGTTAGCTTACAACCTAAATATGAACACAGATTTTTCTATGTTAGGCAACTTTTACAAACACCTCCCCTGTTCTTCCCTCCACCCACCACCCCCCCCCCCCCCCCCCCCCCCCCCCCCCCCCATGCTAAAGGTTGGCTAACTAGCTTGACAGTTCGCAACTGTGTACCCCACTTGGGCTCACAGCTGTATCTAGCCAACAGGATGCCTATCAGGGAACCTCCATGCCTGAGGTAATCTGTTGCTGGACTCGAATTATCCTGCATTTTTTTTGCTTCCAGTTTTTTCACCCACTCTCCGTACTAAAATAGTAAGATTAAATGAGAACTTACCAGTTTGAAGTTTGATCATTATTTTATGAGGAGTTACGATGTGGGATTTCATGAAGACCCCGCCAGCACGCATGCGCAACATTCTTCAAAGCAGCGGTGTGAAATCACAGATAGTAGCACTGACTGGAGAAACTTCAAACTGGTAAGCTCTCATTTAATCTTACTATTTTGCTTTCGAGTCACGTGAGTTACTTTGTGAAGATTTCAAAGCTCTGTGATTTCATGCCCTGGACCACGTCCATGCTCACACACTGCCGTAATAACTGATGGAGGAAGTATGTTAACGTATTTCAGACTTGAAACAGAGCTGAAAAAACAATAATGTATTTATTAATACAAACAAAAACCCCTGACTTTAGGGAACATTTAGGGAAGAGAACTTAAAACAGGATCCGCAAACGTTGCGGGAGCGGCCACAGGTTCATTATAAAACCGTTGAAATGTGCCTTCATTGGCCCAGCCCGCTGTTGTGAGGACATGATCCATGGTCCTCGCCGCTGATGTGGACGCAGCCCTGGTAGAATAAGATTTGAAAATATCAGTGTCTAAATATCAGAGGCATACATCAATGGGACATGCATAGAATTCCAATTTAAGACCAGTTGTTCCAGGTCTATGGTGTTTAAGTAATTCATCAATGAAAAAGGTTACCTTGGTGGGGGCCGAGACCATCCTGTCCAGTTTTAGTTTGTGGAGGGTCTGGACCTGCTGAGCTGTAATAAGTGCCATAAGCATCACCACTTTGTAGGTGAGTTTTGCCAGTGGGAGTTCCGAAACTGGTGACCAACTCCTGAGTAGGGACAACACTACCCCAATATCCCAGGTCATATTGTTTCGTGGTCTTGGAGGGTTAGAATTGAAAATACCCCTCATGAGTTTCGACGCCAACTGATGGGATCCTACTCCGATAGTGAGGTACGACGATAATGCGCTTCAAGCACTATTGATGGCACTATAGCTGTGGCCCTCTTCATAGTGAAGGCCCGGGAGGAATTCTAGCACATCTGTGATGGTGGCAGTCGTAGGTGATATTAGTCCTGGAACAGAAGGCCTCCCATTTCCTTACATGGGTAAGGTACTGCTTCCTTGTGGACTCTCTGCACGATGCCGTGATGATATCCATAGTCCTGTTCGACAGCCCGATTTCCAGCAAAGGTCTCTTCAGACCTGCAAGCCAACAGGTTCAGATGACCATGGCACGGATGACTCTCCCCTGATATGGGATGTGTCAGAAGGTTCGGGCATTTAGGAACCTGCACCCATGGTTCCTTCCCCCTGTCGAGGACCACCGGGAACCATGGCTGTGTGGGCCAGTCGGGTATTATCAGAATCCCTGATGCAGAATCTAGCTGGATTTTCCGCAATACCCGACTGATGAGGCAGAAAGGGGGAAATGCATACAAGAACAATTTCCCCCAATGTAGCGAGAATGCATCCATCGCTGCTGCCCCAGGATCTGGTTCCAAAGAGACATATGTTGGTATCTGATGGTTTAACCTGGGCGCAAAGAGGTCGATATCTGGTGTTCCATACTGAGCTATAATATTAGCAAATATTTGGGGGTTCAACATCCACTCGGTGTTGTCATTGAATATTCGTGACCTGCCGTCCACCGCTGTATTAAGCTTACCCGGAAGGTATGTAGCTGAGATCCAAATATTTCTTTCAATGCACCAGTGCCAAATTATGTTTGCCAATTCATCACAAGATATCGACTTGATACTGCCCATATGGTTTAAATATGCCACCACTGTGGTATTGTCTATCTGTAGACGGACATGCATATTTGTGCAGTAAGCCCACAGTCCGTGAAATGCTCCCAGCATTTCCAAATAGTTTATACCTCGTGATTGGAGTAGTGTAGATTCGTGCAAATCCCATCTGTAGAAGTGGTGTCGGTAGCTCCCCAGGCGTGGGCGCTTGCGTCAGTTTGCAACACGACTGAAGGGTTTGTAACTATGATGGGATTAAAACAATCTCGAATGCTGCTAATCCACCATCGTAGCTCATCTTTTGCTTTGTTAGGTAGCTGCATAGGTCTGTCAAAATGCCCAACATTGGGTTTTAGTGCTGAGATTTTTGCTCTTTGCAAATTTTGATAATGCAATGGTCCAAATTGTGCAGCTGGAAATGTAGCTACAAGTTTCCCAATCACCTTGGCAGCATGTCGAATAGTCCGTTTTTTGGCGCAAGCAAGGCTATTACATGCCTCTATTATATCTCCTAAAGTATACAATCAATTCCACTGTCTTAAGAGCATTGAGCTCCAGGTTGTTGCGATGGCACCAGGCCACCAGCTGTGTCACTTTCTGTCTGTAGGCAGATTCCTCCCCATCCTGGAACCGTCCAATCAGGGTTGTGTCATCTGCAAACTTGAGAAGCTTGACAGAGGAGTCTGTGGAGGTGCAGTCGTTGGTGTAGAGAGAGTAGAGGAGAGGGGAGAGTACGCAGCCTTGCTCCTATGCTGAGGGTTTGCGGTCCAAGATGTTGCTTTCCCAGCCTCACATGCTGCTTCCTGTCTGTCAGGAAGCTGGTTATCCACCGACAGAGGGGTTCTGGCACAGTCAACTCGGAAAGTTTGGAGTGTAGTAGCTCTGGCACAATGGTGTTGAATGCAGAGCTAAAATCAACAAACAAAATCCTTGCATAGGTCCCCTGGCGGCCTAGGTGCTGGAGGATGAAGTGCAGGGCAGAGGTTGACTGCATCATCCACAGATCTATTGGCCTGATATGCAAACTGCAGAGGGTCCAGCAGGGGGCTTGTGATATTTTTCAGCTTGGCCAGCACAAACCTTTCAAGGGTCTTCATGACTGCACAGGTCAGTGCAACAGGCCTGTAGGCATTATGACCAGTAATCCTTGCCTTTTTGGGCATTTTCAACAGAGATGCTGCCTGACCCGCTGAGTTAGATTTTGTATCTATAATCAATGTTGTAAACTCATTTTACCATTTTAATTCTTATCTTAAAATGTTTTGCCTTTTTGTCAGGAGAGTGATTTGGCCAGCTTGCCATTCCCTGAGGGACATTTTTTAAGTTATTAAATAATCTATTTCAGGCTTTGCATCAAGACTCCAGAAAAAAAAACGAACATTGCACTTTCTATCTGCCAACTGGCACCTACACTTTTAGTCAACACCTGTAGGAATGTGCATCCTGGAATCATCACTCATTTGCAGTTGATTAATATTATCTAATGTGAAATGTCCTGCAATTTATACATTTGACTCAGGTCTAATATTTTCCAGGATTACTCAACATGTCAGATCGCTAATATCATTTGGCAAATTTATGACAAGGTATGTATAGCAAAAGCAAATGTTTTTTTCTAAATGGGATTAATTGAGCAGGAGATCCATTTGACATGGAACAATCAATTAATCAATTTTGGCATGCTCGTATAAATGTTCCTATAAACAAGCCTTTCTCTGAGGAAGGTTCTTTCTATTGGATGAATAGGACAAGTTTGGAGGGATATGGACCAAGCGCAGGCAGGTGGGACTTAGTGTAGCTGGGACACGTTGGCCGGTGTGGGCAAGTTGTGCCGAGGGACTTGTTTCCACACTGTATCATTCTATGACTATGACTATTGGAAGAGTCCACTAGAAATGTCACCTCTTCCTTTTCTCCAGATATGCTGCCTGACCGGTTAAATTACTCCAGCATTTTATTGATTTGTTTTTCAGGAAGATGGCATCACCGACAATGCCGGCATCTAATGCCTGTCCCTAATTGCCTTAACAAGATGGTGGTGAACCACCTCCTTGAATTGCTGCAGTGCTTCCAATGGCAATTCTTCCACTGTGCTCTCAGGTAAATACAACAGCAATGAATCGGCTGTGATACTTTTACAAGTCTCGATGGATGTGTCACTAAGTGGGGAAATTGTACGTCATGGTCTAGCATACATACTGCCCTTGCCCTCCTTGGTGGAGGAGATCATGTTTCTCAGAGGTGCTCTCAGAGGAGCCCACGTGAGTAAAGCCCAGATGGTTAGAATCACATCCTGGATTTTAAAAGAGTTGACCCCTTCCCCCCACCATTACAGCTCTACAGGTTTCAGATACTTCTTACAGAATTAATTAATCATTACAGTACCTCAAAATTTGAGATCCAGAAAAAATTTAGCTCCCACACAATTTGTGCAAATAAATCAAGACAAAATGTATCTTCAATTCATATTACGTTTCTTACCGCATACGCCAATGATGCAGTGTGGAAAATTGTGATACAGACCATGTTTTAGGAAGGCATCCTCCTCTGCCTGTAATGCGGGAGAGAATGCTTTACTGAAATACCCGGTCACCTACAGTATAATAGCTGCAATAGCAAAGCAATAGTTAGCATGCAGTGTTGCACCAATAACATGGTGCTGAAGGAGTAGCAATAGGATGTCGATATAAGATCTGTAAATTTACACAAAATTATTGGGCTTTTGGTATAAGGCATAAAGTAGAATTCCATTACCAAGTTTTCAAAAAAGTTTTGAATATTTTGTAGTTAACCGAAATTTATGCTAACTTCTTCAATCCCCAGTTTCCTATATCCTACCTGGAAATAAATATTAACTTCTCTATCTTTTGCTGGGATGGTTCCTAAATCGAAAAAAAAAAAATAGAAGATCATCATTTTAACAAGTACTATCTGTGCAGCCTTTTTTTTTCAGTACTCTGCAATGTGGATTAATAGTTCAAGGGATTTGTTGAATGAGTACATTCTCTTTAGTGAAACTATCTACTTTAAGAAAGGTATGGTTCGCTATTATTTCTGCAGCATTTACTCTGCACTAGAGAAATGATGTAGTACATTTTATAAATTTCCTCTGATCATCTTTATAGCCACCCTCTTACTGAGGAAATATTGAATTGTGATCACAAGGATACAATCTTGATTCTTTTTCTTTCACTCCAGAAAAGTCACGGAAATTCTACAAGGAAAGGTTTTGTTTGGTAATGAAGAATATCCACTAATTCTAAATGGTTCGGCAGGTTGGATGGAGGTGGGTGAAATGAGTTGTACCTTGTACAGCAATAAGAGTAAATACGTCAGGAAAATGGAAAGAATTAGCCTGGAATTGGGGAAGGAAGTGTGAATGTGGGAGATATTACCAAGGAGGAGGAAATGAAAGGTCGGATGAATGGGTAACAAAAAAGAGAGGAAACAATAGAGGGAGCCAAATGAAGTAAAAAAAAAGACAAAAAAGGGGATAGATTCACATTTGACAGCAGCCAAATGGAACAAGTGAATGCAGAGAAGTCTGGTTTATTGCGATATGAGGTTAAAAGAGAATATGAGAAGAATCATCTGTCACAGAATATGACTGCCAGCAGCAAATGAGATCAGAAGAAGCAGTCAAAATGTAAATACAAGGAATCGCAGATGTTGGTTTACAAAAAAAGACACAAATTGCTGGAGTAACTCAATGGGTCAGGCAGCATCTCTGAAGGACATGGATAGGTAATGTTTTTTGTTGGGTCAGGTCTGAAGAAGGGTCCTAACCTGAAATATAATCTATCCATGTTCTTCAGGGATGCTATCTGACCCACTGAGTTAGTCCAACATTTTGTGTCTTTTTTCAGGAGAAGCAGATTGGGGCAAGTAAGAAGAACAAGCAGAAGAGTAAAGAAAAGATAGGAATCAATGGAGAAATCAAATAGAACCACATTTCAGAGACATTAGACTTGAGAGAAATACAGTGTGGAAACAGGCCCTTTGGCCGACCTAGTCTGCACTGACCATCAATCACCCCATACAGTAGCACTATCATACACACTAGGGAAAATTTACAATTTTAGCGATGCAACCCTACAAACTTGCACTTCTTTGGAACATGGGGGGAAACCAGAGCTCCCGGAGAAAACCCAAGCTGTTACAGAGAGACTATACAATCTCGGTACAGACAGCACCCGTAGTCAGGATTGAACCCGGGTCTCTGGCACTGCAAGGCAGCAACTCCACCACTGTGCCACATAACACAAAATGTATGTTCTACTATGAGCAATTAAAGCATATCGTCCCTCGACTCTGTCCAGGGACCGCGACAGTCCTTTCAGGTTAGGCAGAGGTTCACTTGCACCTCCTCCAACCACATCTACTGTATCCATTATTCAAGAACTGTACATCGGTGAGACCAAACACAGACTGGGCGATCGTTTTGCGGAACACCTTTGCTCAGCCCACCTGAACGTACCTGATCTCCAGGTTGCTGGACACTTTAATTCTCCTTCCCATTCCTACACAGACCTTTCTGTCCTAGGTCTCCTTCATTGTCAAGGTGAGGCTAAATGCAATTTGGAGGAACAGCATCTCATATTTTGCTTGGGCAGCTTATAAACCAGTGGTATGAATTTTGATTTCTCTCACTTCAGGTAGCCCTAGCATTCCCTCTCTCTCTATCCCTCCCCCAGCCAAGTCGTACTAGCTTCTCATTTTCACCTTGCAAACAGCTAACAATGGCTTGTTTACTTTATGATCGTTACTCTTTTGCATATCTTTCATTCATTATTCTTTATCTCCCCACATCACTGTTTATATCTCTCGTTTCCCTTATCCCTAAACAGTCTGAAGAAGGGTCTCAACCTGAAACGTCACCCATTCCTTCTTTCTAGAAATGCTGCCTGTTCCACTGAGTTACTCCAGCTTTTTGTGTCTATCTTCGGTTTAAATCAGCATCTGCTGTTGCTTCTTACACACTGTAGTATAGCCTTCATTAAAGAATGTCTGTGGCAATAAACAACATTGCTGTTCTTTCTGTGCAATTGTAAGAGTTCTCATTGCCTGGAGATAAATAGACACAAAAGTTGGTTTTCTTACACAGAGCAGTTGTACACCTCCTGCCAGCTGCTTTCTAAACATTTCTTTGAACTTAATTCACTTGAAATTCATCTGCAAGACGGCAAGGTAATGCGTGCGTGCATACAAATATACAGATTAGGAGCTGGAAGAGGGCAAGAGATCACTCAAGCCTACTCCTCCTTTTAATATGACCACGGCTAATTTAATTGTAGCATCCGATCTGCATTACTGTCTGCCAATGATAACCTTTCACCCTCTTGCATCTCAAGTATCTCTCGCTCTTAAAAATATTCAAAGACTCTGTCTCCATGTGTCGTTGAGCAAACCAATTTAACTTCTGAAGAAGGGTCTCGACCCGAAACGTCGCCTATCTCCTTCGCTCCTTAGATGCTGCTGCACCCGCTGAGTTTCTCCAGCTTTTTGTGTACCCTCGATTCTCCAGCATCTGCAGTTCCTTCTTTAAAACAATTTAACTTCATCTTTGTCTTAAAATTGCCTATTTATGTCTCTGTCTAAATGCCTTTCCTTTTAGGCTTAGAGATACATCATGGAAAGATGCATTTCAGCCCACCGAGTCCCTGCCAACCAGCGATAACCCCATACACTACATATTAGGGTATTTTTCAAATTATTACTGAAGCCAATTAACCTACAAACCTGTACGTCTTTGGAGTGTGGGAGGAAACCGTAGTACTCAGTGAGTTCCAGCTTTCAACCACTCCCTATGTAAAAAAAACCCATTCCCCTTAATTTCCCTTTAGACAATAGACAATCGGTGCAGGAGTAGGCCATTTGGCCCTTCGAGCCAACACTGCCATTCAATGTGATAATCGCTGATCATCCACAATCAGTACCCTGTTCCTGCCTTCTCACCATTTCCCCTGACCATGCTATCTTTAAGAGCCCTATCAAACTCTCTCTTGAAAGTATCCAGAGAACCAGCCTCCACCTTTAAAATAACATTAGACCAAGTGCAGACCCGCGGTTTCCGGGGGGGGGAGGGGGGGAAGAGTGGGGGCTAGGGAGGGGGGAGAGGGGGTTGGAGGAGGGGAGAGGGGGTTGGAGGAGGGGAGAGGGGGGTTGCTGGAAGGGAGATGGGGGTTGGTGGAGGGGATAGGGGGTTTGGTGGGGGGGAGAGTGGGATGGAGGAGGGGAGAGGGCAGTTGGAGGATGGGAGAAGGAGGGTGGAGATGGGGAGAGAGGGGTGGAGAAGGGGAGAGGGAGGGGGGCAGAGAGTGGGAAGGGGAGGGAAACAGAGGAGGGGGAGAGAGGGGGAGGGAGCGGCAGAGGGGGGGCATAGAGGGGGGCAGAGGGGGGAGGGGGGGGGGAGAGGGGGAGAGGGGGAAGGGGGAGAGAGTGGGGAGGGGAAGGGGGATGGGAGAGGGGGAGGGGGAGAGGGTCCCATCCATTCAATGTGCAGTTGTGGTGGGGGGGAGGTTGCGGCGTCACACACATACTAACCACCCCCCCCCACACACACACACACACTAACCACTCCCCCAACACACACACTAACCACCCCCCCCCCCCACATACACACTAACCACTCCCCCAACACACACACTAACCACCCCCACTCCAACACACACACTAAGCACCCCCCTTGATATTATATTAATATTATTCATGGGGGAGCGGGATGGGGGAAGAGGGGGAAGGAGTAGAGAGTGGGGAGGGGAAGGGGAGGGGGAGGGCGAGGGGAGGAAGGGGGAGAGGGGAAGGGAGAGAGAGGGATGGGGAGGGGGCGGAGAGAGGGGAAAGAGGAGGGGGAGGGAGGGAGGAGGAGAGGGGGAGAGGGGCAGATGGAGAGGGGCAGCTGGAGCGGAGCAGCTGGAAGGGCAGATGGGGGGGCAGATGGAGAGGGGGGAGATGGAGAGGGACGGAGGGGGGAGAGAGAGGAGGGAGAGAGGATGGGGAGAGAAGGGGAGAGGGGAGAAGGGGAGGGAGAGAGAGGGGGAGAGGGGGAGGAAGAGAGAGGAGGGGAGAGAGTGAAAGAGAGGGGGAAGAGAGGGAGGGAGGGGAGAGAGTAGGGAGGGGAGAGGGAGGGAGGGAGGGAGGGAGTGAGAGGGGGGAGGAGAGGGAGGGGAGAGGGGAGGGGGGGGGAGGGAGTGAGAGAGGAGAGAGAGGAGAGAGAGAGAGAGAGGAGAGAGAGAGAGAGAGGTAGAGAGAGGGAGGGAGAGAAAAAGGGAGGGAAGGAGAGAGAGTGAGGGAGAGAGGGAGAGAGAGGGGGAGAGAGGGCTAGGTTGATGCACTCGTGGGACCATATGAAGGTTGCAATCTCCCATCCCGTCCCATTGTGATGGCATATGTAAATGAGATCCATCTGTGAGATGGCACTGTGACTCATGCAGCAGTTTGATTTAATTTAAAACAATTGTTTTTTACTAAAAAAGCGGGGAAATAATCAACTAAATTTTCTAATTTTCATAACACCATCTTCACGAGGAAAAACCCTGCAGGAATATGTAAACATTTCTCTGTTATGGCAAATTGTGGAGGAGGAGTAGAAAAAACGGGTAAAAAGAATATTCGCAAATTAGAATGTGAACGAACGTTCGAATACGAGAGTTTTGATAAGTATATGATGATTCTCTCAACTTCAACCTATGTGCCCTTGTTTTTGTAACCACTATCATGGAAAAAGATTCTGAGTATCTTCCCTACGTCCTATTTTATACACCTCTATCATGTCACCACTCATCCTCCAGTCCAGAGCAAAAAAGCCCAGCCTATCCAACCTCTCCCCATACATAAAATCTTACAATTCAAGCAACATCCTGATAAATCTTCCATGCCCTCTCTCCAGTGCATTTCATCCTTCCATAGTGTGGTGGTGGATTTATTTTTTAGACCAAGGGTGTCAGTACACATATCCATTAAAAATTGAGCTACATTTATCAACATTTTTTTCCTTTGATATACCCAAAGTTGGGAACACCTGTTATACAAACATAGAAACATAGAAAAAGAGGTGCAGGACTAGCCATTTGGCCATTTGAGCCAGCACCGGCATTAAATATGATTATGGCTGATCATCTAAAATCAGTATCCCGTTCCTGCTTTTTTCCCATATCGCTTGATTCCTTTAGCCCTAAGAGCTAAATCTAACACTCTTCTGAAAACATTCAGTGCCTTCTTTGGCAGAGAATTACACAGACTCACAACACTCGGGGTGAAGTCATTTTTCCTCATCTCAGTCCTAAATGGCCTACCCCTTATTCTTAAACTCTGACCTCTGGTTCTGGACTCCCCCAAAACCGGGAACATTTATCCTGCATCTAGGCTGCCCAATCCTTTAAGAATTTTATGTTTCTATAAGATATCCTCTCATGCTTCTTAATTCCATAAGCACAGTCGACCCATTCTTTCATCATATGTCAGTCCCACCATCCCAGGAATTAACCTGGAGCACCTATGCTGCACTCCCTCAATTGCAATAATGTCCTTCCTCAAATTAGGAGACCAAAATTGCACACAATACTCCAGTTGCAGTCTCACAAGGGCCCAGTATGACTGCAGAAGGGGTAACAGAGAGAATCGTGCAGAAGGGGTAGCAGAGAGAGGGGGAGGGACTATAAAACCAGGAAGTGGTGTGTCTCACTCAGTCTCTGCAAGATGGAGGAAGCCAGAGGGTCACGTCTCTCTAAGCTCTGAATAGCACTGAACACATGTCTACTCAACTGTGAGTGCCCTTAATGTGGTTCTATAAATGCTTGCAAAAGTGTCTCTATTGGTTCTAAAATGCTTGCAAAAAGTGTCTCTATTGGTTCTAAAATGCTTGCAAAAAGTGTCTCTAATGGTCCTAAAATGCTTGCAGAAAGTGTCTAAGTTCTAAAATGATTGCAGAAAGTGTCTATTGGTTCTAAAATGCTTGCAGAAAGTGTCTATTGGTTCTAAAATGCTTGGAAAAATGTCTATTGGTTCTAAAATGCTTGCAAAAAGTGTATCTATTGGTTCTAAAATGGTTGCAAAAAGGGTCTTTTGGTTCTAAAATGATTGCAAAAAGTGTCTATATTGGTTCTAAAATGCTTGCAGAAAGTATCTATTGTTTCTAAAATGCTTGCAGAAAGTGTCTCTATTGGTTCTAAAATGATTGCAAAAAGTGTCTCTATTGGTTCTAAAATGCTTGCGAAAAATGTCTCTATTGGTTCTAAAATGCTTGCAGAAAGAGTGTCTCTATTGGTTTTAAAATGCTTGCAGAAAGAGTGTCTCTATTGGTTTTAAAATGCTTGCAGAAAGAGTGTCTCTATTGGTTCTAAAATGCTCGCAGAAAGAGTGTCTCTATTGGTTTTAAAATGCTTGCAGAAAGAGTGTCTATTGGTTCTAAAATGCTTGCAGAATGTGTTTATTGGTTCTAAAATGTTTGCAGAAGGTGTCTATTGGTTCTAGAATGCTTGCAGAGAATGTCTCTATTGGTTCTAAAATGCTTGCATAAAGTGTCCCTATTGGTTCTAAAATGCTTGCAAAAATGTCTCTCTTGGTTCTAAAATGCTTGCAGAAAGAGTGTCTATTGGTTCTAAAATGCTTGCAGAAGGTGTCTATTGGTTCTAAAATGCTTGCAGAAGGTGTCTATTGGTTCTAAAATGCTTGCAGAAAGTGTGTCTATTGGTTCTAAAATGCTTGCAAAAAGTGTCTCTATTGGTTCTAAAATGCTTGCAAAAAGTGTCTATTGGTTCTAAAATGCTTCCTGGCCTGAGTAACTGAGCTGCCTGGCCAGAGTGTCTGAGCTGCCTGGCCAGAGTGATTGAGCTGCCAGCCCAAAAATCCATTTGGCCGACAATGTCCATGCTGGCCACCTGGAAACCAGTCCGTTTGACCTCCAATACACATACTAGTGCCCCAGAAAGCCCCCCCCCCCCCCTCCCCCCACTGGCAGCAATATTGGAATTGGTGGATAGGTGGAATATTGCATTGAGGGACCAGCCCTCCCGTGTGAAGCTGGGACCCAACAGGTCCCACTTAGTCTAGTATATTACTGAAACTCTCATCTTGCTTGTTTGTTTGTTTGTTTGCAGATTTGCCTTGTACCTCTATTTGCGCAAAAACAGTATATGATAGTGCTACGATTTTTGCCCTACCTTACTCACTATTGTCCTGTGCTGTAAATGAAACATGTTTTGTTCAGATCGATTGGATATTTCAATAGTTATTAACTTTTATTTTTAAGTTCTCATGCGCGTCTTTACTGCGTCGCAGTTGGAGCCTTTCCAGAATTTCACAGCGCTATTGCCCCTCGCCCCCCCAACAGCCCATGCCTGAAGCCCTCCCCCTCCCGCACCTCCAGGACACTTGCCTCCCCCAGCCTGCCCGCCTGAATCCCTCCTGCTCCTGTGGCTCCAGGACGTGCCCCTGCCAGCCGTGCCTCAAGCTCTTGCCTGGCTCCAGGATGCTTAATCCCTCCCCCCACCCCCCAATAGCCCCTGCCTCATGCACAACTTCATCGCCATCCTGTGGAGGTACGGTGGGTGGGGGATTGAGGGAGAGGAGAGCATAGGGAGGGAGAGGGGGGGAAAGTGGGGGGGTGATGAGGGAGAGTGGGGGAGGAGGGGGAATAGAGGGAGTGGAGGGGGAGTTGGGAGATAGGGAGTGGGGAATAGAGGGAGAGGAGGTCAGTGGGGGGAGATCCGGAGGGATAGTGGGGTGGGGTAAGGGGAGATGAGGCATGGTGGAGGTGGGGGATATGGGAGAGGAGTTTGGAGGGAGGGAGGGAATAACTGAGGTATGGGAATAAAGGGAGGGAGAGGTGAGGGAGGAGAGGAGAGGGGAAAGAAGAGGGGGCATGAAGAGGATGGGGAGGGAATGCTGGGGAATGAGGGGAAATGAGTCATGCCTGCACAGTTGGGGACTATGTGTGAGCGGTGGAATATTCCATTGGGGAATGGGTTGCATTGGGGGACCAGGCCTCCCGTGTGACAGGGACCCAACAGTCCCACTTAGTCTAGTATCTATCTATACTATTACTAAAACTCTCATCTTGACCACTTCCAGTTTGCCTTTTTTTTTAATTGCACAATAACGGTATCCTATATCACTATGATTTTTTTGCCACCTTACTCGCCGTTCTCCTCTGCTCCAAAAACATCAAATTTTGTTCCGATCGGTGGAATATTACAAAAGTTACGATGGTTTAACAAATCGTGAGATCAGCAGATTGGTCTTCTTGCCTGTCAGTCACCATGAAGGTAACACCTGTTCCTGGCGATAAGAATAAATCCCCGGAGGTGGGGCTGAGTCCACAAGCCGTGTGGAGTCGGGGGAAGCCGCTGCGTGGAGTCGGGCGAAGCCGATGTGTGGAGTCGGGGGAAGCCACTGTGTGGAGTCGGGCGAAGCCGCTGCGTGGAGTCGGGCGAAGCCGATGTGTGGAGTCGGGGGAAGCCACTGTGTGGAGTCGGGGGAAGCTGCTGTGTGGAGACGGGTGAAGCCGCTGTGTGGAGTCAGTGCAAACCGCTGAATGGAGCCGGGAGGTGCTGTGTGGTGCCGCGGCCGATGGTCCGCTGAGTGGAATCCCTCCCCCTACACAACCCTGCTCCCCTCCACACCACCCACACAACCCACCCCCCCACTTCCCCCACCCCCCTCCCCTTCTCCTCCTCCCCACACACCCCTATCCCCCCACACACCCACACCCCCCCTTTTCCCCTCCACACTCCCCCCCTTCCCCCACTGCCCACCCCACCCCACCCCATCCCACCCCCCCCCACACCAACCACTCCCCCCCACACCACCCCTACCCCCAATACCCCCTCCTCCATACCCCCCACCTTACCCCACTCCCCCACACCCCCCCCCCCGCACTCCCCCCTCTCCCCCACACCCTTTCTCTCCTTCACACCCCCCTCCCCCACATCCCCCCTCCCCCACATGATTTGCAGATCAACATTTTTCACTAATTCCCAATGGGTCCATGGGTTGTATAGCCTTGGAACCAGGAATAAAGGCATCTACTAATATTTCAATAAGACTTTTTCTGAAGACAGAACCTATATCCCAGAAAAATTGTATAAGCATAGAAAGATTATTTTTATATTAATTTAATTTTTATATTAATTTATGTAATTAGTTCTTGGTTGGAAAGAAGCACCAAAGATGCCAGATTTAATATTTATATATGTTGTGAATATTTTAATCTGACATGTTTTATGGCGTCACAACGGGATAAACTTTAATTAATCACTTGCCGGGTCCATCGGCTGCATCACAATTGTAAATGGCGCCATCCCAACCAACCCTCCCCCAGCTGCGCACACGTGGAAACCGGGACCGGCCACCCTCCCCAACTGCGCATGCGTGGATACCGAGCCCGGTCACCGTTCCCCAACTGCACATGCGTGAATACCGGGATGAGATTGCCATTTTCAGATTGCCTTTTTGATGTAATGCTTCCGTGTGACAGGGACCCAAATGATCCACTGGTCGCCTAGTAATAACTAAACTCCAAATAGTGTCTAAATAGAGAAATGTTCCAATCAGTTTAGTTACATAATCCATTTGTGATGCATCATTAATGAACCTATGTGTCTCAATAGAAATCCTGTACTGTCATAAAACAGGGCACTGGTGTGGTGACCAGAACTGCGCACGATACTCCAAGTGTGGTCTAACCATGTTACAAAATTAAGTACAAATTTTTATATTCCATGTCCCAATTTATGAAAGCAAGCATGCATGTGCTTTCTTCCACACCATGTCATATAACCATATAACCATATAATTACAGCACGGAAACAGGCCCTCTCGGCCCTTCCAGTCCGTGCCGACCATTTGTTTTCCCCTAGTCCCATCTACCTGCACTCAGACCATACCCCTCCATTCTCTTCATGTCCATTTACCTATCCACTTTACTTTTAAATGTTAAAATCGATCCTGCCTCCACCACTTCTGCTGGAAGCTCATTCCACACAGCCACCACCCTCTGAGTAAAGAAGTTCCCCCTCACGTTACCCCGAAACTTCTGTCCCTTAATTCTCATGTCAATGCCCTCTTGTTTGAATCTTCCCTACCCTCAATGGGAAAAACGTATCCACGTCAACTCTGTCTATCCCTTTCATCATTTTAAAGGCCTCAATCAAGTCCCCCCTTAACCTTCTGCGCTCCAAAGAATAAAGACCTAACTTGTTCAACCTTTCTCTGTAACATAGTTGCTGGAACCCTGGCAACATTCTAGTAAATTCTCCTCTGTACTCTCTCTATTTTGTTGACATCCTTCCTATAACTAGGCGACCAAAATTGTACACCATACTCCGGAATTGGTCTTACCAATGCCTTGTACAATTTTAACATTACTTCCCTACTCCTATATTCAATGCTCTGATTTATAAAGGCCAGCACACCAAAGGCTTTCTTTACCACCCTATCTATATGCGATTCCACCTTCAGGGAACTATGCACAGTTATTCCTAGATCCCTCTGTTCCACAGCATTCCTCAATTCCCTACCATTTACCATGTACGTCCTATTTTGATTTGTCCTGCCAAGATGTAGCAACTTCACACTTAACAGCATTAAACTCCATTCTGCCATCTTTCAGCCCACTTTTCCAAATGGGCCCAAATCTCTCTGTAGGACTTTGAAAATCTACTTCATTATCCACAACACCACCTATCTTAGTATCATACTGCATACTTACTTATCCAATTTTCCACACCATCATCCAGATCAATGATGTACATGACTAAAAACAACAGTGGACCCAACACAGATCCCTGAGGCACCCCACTGGTCACCGGCTTCCAACCTGACGAAAAGCCATCCACCATTACTCTCTGACATCTCCCATCAGCCACTGTTGAATCCATCTTGCTACTCCGCCATTAACACCCAAAGATTGAACCTTCTTAACCAACCTTCCATGGGGAACCTTGTCAAAGCCTTACTGAAATCCATATAGACAACATCCACTGCTTTACCCTCATCAATTCCCTAGTTACCGCTTCAAAAAATTCAAAAGGTTTGTCAAACATGACCTTCCAGGACACAAATCCATGTTGACTGTTCCTGATCAGACCCTGTTTATCCAGATGCTTATATATATTAATCTCTAAGTAATCCTTTGCATTAATTTGCCCACCACTGACGTCAAACTAATAGGTCTATAATTGCTAGGTTTATTCATTTGAACCCTTTTTAAACAATGGAACAACATGCGCAGTACGCCAATCCTCTGGCACTATTTCCCGTTTTCTAATACATTTGAAATATTTCTGTCATAGCCTCCTGCTATTTATACACTAACTTCCCTCAATGTCCCTAGGGAATATCCTGTCAGTACCTGGAGACTTATCCACTTTTATATTTTTCAAAAGTGTCAGTACTTCCTCCTCTTTGAATCTCATAGTTTCCATAGCTACTCTACTTTTTCCCCTTAACTCACAGAGTTCAATATCCTTCTCCTTGGTGAATACCGAAGAAAATAAATTGTTCAATATCTCCCCCATCTCTTTTGGCTCTGCAGATAGCTGTCCATTCTGGTTCTCTAATGGTCCAATTTTATCCCTCGTTATCCTTTTGCTACCTGTGTTGCTTCTGTCCACCTGTGTTGCTTCTTTCAAGGAACTATGGCTTGAATCCTAAGATCCCTCTGGTCTTCAACATTCCTTGGTGCTTGACCATTTACTGTATATGTCCTACCTTACTTGATATCAAAAATACATCACCACACACGTCAGGATTAAATTCCCTCTGTCACCACTCTAATCAACTCTCATCTGATTTGTATCTGATGCAGCCATAGACATCCTTTTTCACTATCCACAGCACCAACATCATCTACAAAATTACTCGTCATAAATCCTAGATCCACATCAAGGCCACCAGCAACAAGGATCCCAGCACTGATCCCTGTGTGACACAAAGTGGTCATAGAATTTGAATCATAAAAGCATCCTTCACTGGAACTCTTTGCCTTCCATCACCAGGTCAATTGGCCAGCTCATAAGTTAAGAAGTTCTTATGTTATAGGAGCCGAGTTAGGCTATTCGGCCCATCAAGTCTACGCCGCCATTCAATCCTGGCTGATCTAACTTTTCCTTTCAACCCCATTCTCCTGCCTTCTCCCCAAAACCCTGACACCTGTACTAATCAAGAATCTAGACAGACACAAAATGCTGGAGTAACTCAACGGAACAGGTCAAGACCCTTCTGAGAGAGGAGGAGAACGTCAAAGTAGACATACCTTGAGGAGGTTTTGCAGCGGAGCTGACAAAATGTGTAGGAAGGAACTGCAGATGCTGGTTTGCACTGAAATTAGACACAGATTGCTGGAGTAAATCAGCGGGACGCAGCATCTCTGGATAGAAGTAATGGGTGAGGTTTCAGGTCGAGACCCTTTCCTTCAAGACCTTTCAAGAATCTGTCAATCTCTGCCTTAAAAATATCAATTGAGTTGGCCTCCACAGCCTTCTGTGGCAGTGAATTCCATAGATTCACCACCCCGACTAAAAATCCCTCCTCACCTTGAATCCTGTATGGCTTAACCTTCTGGACAAGTCTGCCATGCTGGACCTTGACAAATGTCTCACCAAACCCATGAAGACAATGTCGATCACCCTGAATTCATTAATCTTCTTAACACATGAACATGGGAATCATTCAGAAGTGAAAGAATGAGATTTCAAGCTCAACCTGTTCTCAGACAGGTGAAAGACACTGACAAAAAGACAAGGTGATATTGACGGTTGGATAAAGAAATGGAAATATATATCAAATAGAGAACTGTGAACAGGGAAGGCTCTTCAAAAGTACTGGAAGTAGAGTGGGCACCCTAAAAAAGGGGTAAAGGAGGAAATATCATTGGAACAGGATTGTTCTGTACTAGGAAAGACGGGGATTAATAGTAAGATTAAATGAGAACTTACCAGTTTGAAGTTTGATCTTTGTTTTATGAGGAGTTACGATGAGGGATACGTGAAGGATAAGGGGAAATCTTTAAGACCGAGATAGAAATACTTTTTTCACACAGAGAGGTGGTGAGTCTCTGGAACTCTCTGCCACAGAGGGATAGTTGAGGCCAGTTCATTGGCTATATTTAAGAGTGAGTTGGATGTGGCCCTTGTGGCTAAGGGACAGGGGGTATGGAGAGAAGGCAGGTACGGGATACTGAGTTGGATGATCAGCCAGATCATATTGAATGGCGGTGCAGAAATAAAAAAACGCTCGAAGGCTGAATGCCTACTCCTGTCTAATTTCTATGTTTTTCTAATGTTTCTATGTGAAGACCCCCACCACGCATGCGCGACATTCTTCAAAGCAGCGGTGTGAAATCACAAATAATAGAGTTGACTAGGAAAGTAAGATAAGAGAACCAGCATACCAGTTGACCTTTATAATAGAGGGTTGGGAGCGGAGGGCACGTAATCCCTCATCGTAACTCCTCATAAAACAAAGATCAAACTTCAAACTGGTAAGTTCTCTTTTAATCTTACTATTTTACTTCAGAGTCACGTGAGTGACTATGTGAAGATTTTAAAGCTCTGTGATTTCATGCCCTGGAACGAGTCCATGCTCACACACTGCCATAATGACAAATGGAGGAACAGACATGAAACTGTGCTGAAAAACAAGAGGGTATTTATTTAACAAATAGCAATAATAATACCCCTACTTCAGGGAAATTATAATACAGACCTTAAAATTGTGTCTGCAAACATCTCAGGCATAGCCACGGGTTTATTATAGAACCGCTGGAAGGTTTTCTCATTAGCCCAACCCGCCGTTGCAAGGATGTGGTCCATAGGAACTTCCATCATCCTTGCCGCCAATGTAGATGCAGCCCTGGTGGAGTGAGATTTAAAAACATCAGTGTCCACCCCCGCTGCACCCAATACCACCCTTAGCCATCTTGAAATGGTTTGCACGGTGACTCTGTGATGAGGACATTTGTGACTTATACGCAGAGCCCTTTCAGTGCCCCTGAGACACTTGGTGACCTCCAGGTAGTGTAAAAGGTGGGTCACTATGCATAGGTGCTGTCTACAGGGTAAGTCAGGAAATCCAACTTGCGGCCAGATGATCCAGGCCTGATTTTGTTTGTTTGGTACTCCTGAATGCAGAAAGTTACATTATTGTTGGATATAACCATGGAGTCCAGGACTTAGCTTGTTGTAGGACTTGGACCATTGTGCCGTGATTTGCCATCAGCATTACCATTTTTTATGTCAATTTGGCTAGGGAAAGAGACGTAACTGGTACCCAACATCGGAGCAAGATTAACACAATGCCAATATCCCAGGTCTGGGAATATCTAGGCCTGGGGGGATTTGAATTGAAAATACCCCTCATAAGTTTAGACACCAAGGGGTGAGACCCAACTGCAAGATGATCTAAACCTAGTCCCAGATATGAGGATTACTAGAATGTTGCCAGGGTTCCAGCAACTATGGTACAGAGAAAGGTTGAACAAGTTAGGTCTTTATTCTTTGGAGCGCAGAAGGTTAAGGGGGGACTTGATTGAGGTCTTTAAAATGATGAAAGGGATAGACAGAGTTAACGTGGATACGTTTTTCCCTCCCCTTGAGGGTAGGGAAGATTCAACAAGAGGGCATGACATGTGAATTAAGGGACAGAAAGGGGTAACTGAGGGGGAGCTTCTTTACTCAGAGGGTGGTGGCTGTGTGGAATGAGCTTCCAGCAGAAGTGGTGGAGGCAGGATCGATTTAACATTTAAGAGTAAAGTGATAGGTATATGGAGTGAAGGGAATGGAGGGGATGGTCTGCGTGCAGGTAGATGGGTCTAGGGGATGGAAAACAAATGGTCTGGCACGGACTGAAGGGCCGAGTGGGCTGTTCCGTGCTGAAAATTGTTATATGGTAGTATATGTTATATAATGTTATATGATAGGGCACTCCTGGCACAGTTGATGGCACTGTAGCTTAAACCTTCATCAAAATGAAGGCTCCAGCACTTCTGTAATGGTGGCTGTGTCGTATGTGGTGTTTGTCTTGGTACAAAACACCTCCCATTTTTTGACCGTAAGTGAGGTATAGGTGTTAACCAAACAAAACAAGAACTCCTGGACAAACTGGACTCCTGGCACGATGCCGTGATGATATTCATTGTTCGGTCTGAAAGTCCAAATTCCAGGAGTGGCCTTTTCAAAACCTGCAAACCAATAGGTTAATCCGGTCATGGCATGGGTGACTCTCCCCTGTCACAGGATGTACCAGTAAATTCGGACGTTTGGCTATTGGAGTGCATGGTTCTGAGACCATGTCCAGTACCACAGGGAACCATGACTGAGTTGGCCAGTCGGGCACAACCAGAATACCCGATGCGGAGTCTTGTTGAATTTTCTGCAAGACCCGACTGATGAGGCAGAAGGGGGGAAATGCATAGAAAAATAAATCCCACCTGTGTAGTGAGAAAGTGTCCATCGTTACTGCCCCAGGATCTGGTTCCCATGCAACATATGTTAGTATTTGGTGATTGAGTCTGGATGCAAAAAGGTCGATATCTGGTGTTCCATACTGAGCTACGATATCGGCAAACACTTTGTGGTCCAACATCCATTCGGTGTTGTCATTAAACTTGCATGACCTGGTGTCCGCCACTGTATTTAGCTTACCCGGAAGGTGAGTAGCTGATATCCAAATGTTCCTTTCTAAGCACCAGTGCCAGATTGTAATGACCAATTCATCACAAGATATCGACTTAATTCCACCCATATGATTAATGTAAGCCACCACGGTGGTATTGTCAATTTGTAGGTGTACATGCAGATGGTGCATGTCTGAACAGTAAGCCCAGAGTCCATGAAATGCTCCCAGCATTTCTAGATGATTAATTCCTGGTGCCGGGTGTAAGGTTAATTCATGTGCATTCCATCTACCACCGCAACTGGAGGGTGGTATTAGTTGCTCCCCAGCCTTGAGTGCTGGCGTCAGTTTGTAGTACAACCGAGGGGTTTGTGATTGTAATGGGATTAGTGCAATGTCGAGCATTGTCTATCCACCATTGTAATTCCAATTATGCTTTTGCTGGTAATTGCATTGGCCTGTCAAAATGGCCAAAATGTTAGAGTGCTGCAATTTTTGCTCTTTGTAGGTTTTGGTAATGCAAGGGCCCAAATTGTGTGGCTGGAAAGGCAGCCACAAGCTTCCCAATTACCCTGGCTACTTGCCGAATAGATGGTTTACTGATGCCAGCAAGGCTGTTACATGCCTCTATCAAGTCTGACACTTTGTTCGGTGGCAAAGTAACGGACATATGAACAGAGTCAATTGTGAATCCCAAATAGTCCATAGTGGTAGAAAGCATTAATTTGGATTTGTCTGGATGGATGATAAACCCCAGTTTTTGAATAAGTGCTCAGTGGCTGAGACAGCCAATTTGGCCAACTCCAAGGTTTCCCCCACAATTAAAATGTCATCGAGGTATGCCACAACAATTATGTTTTTGTTTCCTGACAAACGCTAAAGCTGGTTTCAATAATTTGGTAAACATTCTGGGTGCTGATGTTAATCCATTTAGGCAGCGCTTTATACTGCCAGAGCTGCCCATATCCAGGCAAATTTCAAATATCTGCGATGATCTTTGTCTATTGGTACTGAATAGTATGCATCTTTTAGGTCGATGCAAGCCATGAAGTACCTCTTGGAGACTAGTTGTTTGGCAGTAACAAAAGTTTCCATTTTGAAGTGGGCGTACTGCACAAAAGTATTCAGTTGTGTCAAATCAATAATGATGTGGCATCCGCCGTCTTTTTTATTTTTGGTGAAGATGTTCGATACAAACTCAAGAGATTCATTTTTGGTTTTCTCAATTACCCCTTTCGTATGTAGCCTTAAGAGTTTAGCATGACCTTCTAGCTTTTCTTTCTGTGAAAGTACAAACTTTCGACTATGTGTAAAATGCTGTGAACAGGAAGGGGAAGTTTGTGAACAAATTCAATTTTGTATCCCTGAATACTTTCCAGTATGAAAGGATCAGAAGTTATAGAACTCCATGCATCCCAAAACAAGAGCAACCGTCCCCCAATCCGTGAATAAGTTACACATGCGATGTTCCTGAGGCAACCAGACCCACCTACCTCCATGGTTACCGGCGGTGCTACATTGGTTTCCTCTGTCCTTGTCTCCTGGGAGTGGAGGTGCTGTGGTGTGGGGTTGGCGCATCTTCCAGGAAGGCCGTGCTGGGGCATTGTCTAAAAAAGACCGTTGGGCAGATTGGACGGCCTTCGCGCTTTCACCAGCAGGTGTTCTGTCGCTGTGGTAGCGTGGTCTGCTGGTGGATGCATAGGGGTGCTGTCGCCGCAGGTACGGGGACTTGGTGGCAGCCGGCACTTTTATCATGCCTATCGCCTTTGCCTCTTCATCGAGGTCTTTTACCTGTTTGGGCAGGTTGTCCCCGAATAGTAGTGTAGACGGCTATGCACTGCTGGTTCTGCACAACCCCGCGAACTTGGGGTTCAGTGCAGGTCGGGTGACACTGTTTCTGTAACAGTTGATCTCAAACTGAGTGTTACAGAGGAGTGTCAGGGCATCCTGTAGATCTTCCGACATCTCCACTCCATCCACTGACCTGCCAACAGCCGTAATCCCAGAAGCCAGTAGTTTTAGGATTCTTTGGAGTTTTACTTCCTGACTTTTGATGCCAGGGCTCATGTTACCCCAGATGGGGTTTTTGACTGCAGGCACGTTGAGGGAGACACAATTCTCTGGAGCTAGGTATTTGGCTGCGGTGTAATTGATGACCTGTTCCTGAAGTTGATTCGTTGCCATGTAATTTATGCTGGCTGCCAACTTCGGCTGCAACGGCAGTCCTTTTTGGGTAGGCTTCGCAAATTTTGATACCATGCCCAGTAGCTCCTGTTCTGGCACCCCTAGCATTTATGTTTCTTCAGCCTCACTCCCCTCTTCAGAGTCAGCCCAGCTCTGACTCCTTATGCTCCGCTGCGAAGAGGGTGAGACATTTGGCAGCCCTGTAAAGAGTGTTGCCGTGGGTCTGCGAGGAGACCCACTGTGACCATACCCCTGCTGTAGCAGGTCATGTTGGAGCAACTGCTCCACCATCCGCTCCATGCGGGATAATCAACCGCTGTCGCTTCCCGCCGGCGGGGTGTCCTCCAGCCCGGACTCAGCCGGATTTGCCCGACTTCCGGGTGGCTTAGCCACCAGTCTGAGGAGTTCCTACGGGCTGTAGCGGCGTGAAGTCGGGGGCTGCGGTTTGGATCAGCAGCTCTGGAGAACCCGACCGCTGTTGGCTGCCCGCTTCGCGGTCCTCGGCAGCTAGTTTGGCAGCGGTTCGTTTGGACTTCATCCTCGATTCCATCTTGGTGTGCTCTGTAAAAAAAATACTACAGAGCCGACAACGACCTCAGGAATGGTAAGTACTCACCTGCGGGCCGTTTTTAAACTTACTGCTGGAGGAGCGACGCTCATCCTGCCTGTCGCTTCGCAATGCGCTCGACGATGGTGGGGGTCTTCACGTGGTCACTCACGTGACTCCGAAGTAAAATCAAAATTGGTTAGTGTAGTTTTATTAGGGGAGTTTCCTGTGTAACCAATTTGATTTAATATAAGACGTATTGATGAGGGCAGCGTGGTTGATGTCATCTCCTGTGATTTAATAAATGCCTTTGACAATGTCTCACTTTGGAGACAGGTCCAAAAGTTGAGAGCCCATTGGATCCAGAGCAGGTTGGCAAATCGGATCCAAATTTGGCTTGGTAACAAGAGACAGAAGGTTATTTTAGTGATTGGAAGCTTTTGACCAGCGGTGTACCACAGTGATCAGTACTGGGATTATTACTCTTTCTTGAATACATTAATGATTTTGATATGGATGTAGGAGGCACGATTTGTAATTTTGCAGGTGACACAAACAATTGGTATTGTCTTTGATAGTGAGCAGGGTAGGATACAGGATGATGTTGTTGACTTTGTGAGATGGAAAGAGCAATACAACTGAAACTGTAAGTCCATCCCAGTAGTCTATTGGTAGGACTAGAGATAAGTAGTATTAACTACCTCATATTCCCAACAATTATGATGTAATTGCAATATGAAGTTTCATACTAAATGTTAATGTGATCCATTACAATCTGATTTGCTTGAAAACTCTATTTATAGTTTGTGAAAGATACTTTACTAAATATAATTATTTTATCACTGTGAGAAATGAAAATGGAACTATTTCAATCTGCCTCCACTATATTCCATAGTAAATGGTTATTTTTATACGCTAGATGCTTTATTAGATGACTTTTCAATAGAGCAATCTTTTGGAGAAAAAGAAGCAGAAGTAGAATTCAGTGAGCAAGACATTTCTTAAGTTTAGAATGTCATACATTTCTCCCTCCTTTCTCCACCCCCACCCCACCCCTCTCCACAATCAATCTGAAGAATGGTCCTGACCAGAAATGTTTCCTATCCATATTCTCCGGAGATATTGCTTGACCTGCTGAGTTACTCCTGCACGTTGTGTCTTTTTTTGTAAACCAGCATCTGCAGTTCCTTTTGTCTACATGGATTGCATGGCCCGTTTTGCCAGCGGTAATCATGATCAATCTTAATTTGAAATTAAAACCCATGGGTCAATTCTATCTCCTTGTCGGTACGCTTAATGAGAAATGATGTAACTTCAGTAGGAAAGCAGGATTCTTTGTTTGTTTTTCATGAATCTAAAGATTCTCATGCACCGCCAATCGCTAATTAATATTACTGAAGAAAAAACTCATTTTTGCTCATTAATGCTTTGCTTCCTCTGAAATCCCAAGAGCTTTCATCCGATGCTCTTTGAACAAAGTGTGCTTTATTTCAAGTCCCCGCTTACCAAAGTGAAAGTGGTTGGAAATTGAACTCAGAAACAAATTACTTCCTAACATGTAACATCTAATATGTCTTTGAGTTATTTCAAACATGAAGCAGATGGACAATTAAAAAAGCTGCTCACTCTTTTTGATGCTATGGTGAGTGATGTGTGCGACTTGTGACTCTTGTCTCAGTAGGTGGCAAGTATACCCGATCAAAGATGGAGTGATCCTGGTTAGTCATCATTGAGTTTAATTTTGATGATATCACAGAAATCAAGCATCTAGAGTGTTTTATTCTCATACGTTACAAAATGGAACAATGAAATTCTTACTTGCAGCAGCACAATATATACAGTATATAAAGAACAAACAGCAGTAATAGTGCAAAGGCAGTGCCCCTAAGTCTATGTAATTCAGAGCTTAATTGGAGGTTGTGGTGTATAATAGTAAGATTAAACAAGAACTTACCAGTTCGAAGTTTGATCGTTATTTTATGAGGAGTTACGATGAGGGATTACGTGAAGAACCCGCCTCACGCTGGCAACGGCATACTTCAAAGCAGCGGCATGAAAAACACAGAACACCAAAAGCCGGAGTAACATAGTAAGGCTCATAAAAGACTTAGAACTACCATTTGATCATTTATTTTATGAGGGTGGGAGCGGAGGGCACGTAATCCCTCATCGTAACTCCTCATAAAATAACGATCAAACTTCGAACTGGTAAGTTCTTGTTTAATCTTACTATTTTACTTCGGAGTCACGTGAGTGACTACGTGAAGATTTTAAAGCTTTCTGTGTTTTTTATGTCGTAGAATCAATCCGTACGACAGTCCGGCTAAGTAAACACATACATGAGAAACCAGACTAATGTTAGATCATTTCACAATTAACTTTTTAATGGTTTAAAGACCATATAATAACCCTCCTTATATCTGAGGGAAAATGATTACAAGTGATAAAAGATAGAAGTGACTACACCATTGATTATAGCAATTAATAGTAAACAAAGCAGGTGATTATAGTGCTCCCAACACCGCGTGTCCAAAGCTTGTCATAGTGTGAACAGGTTTATTGTAGAACTTTGAAAAAGTTTCTTCTTTACTCCACCCTGCGACTTTTAAAATATGCTCGAGGGTACGTCCCGCCCCTTCGCCGCGGACGTTAGCTGCCGCCCTGGTGGAGTGAGATTTGAACACATCAGTGTCTACTCCCGCTAAAACCAACACCTGTTTCAACCATTTTGAGATAGTTTGAACTGAAGCTTTTGTGTGTGGTTTTTTGTGCGTAAACCATTAACGCATTTTCATTCCTCGAAGGGTGTCAGTAACTTGAATATTTTCGTTCAAATGTTTAACCACACACAAAGTAGGATCAATATGATAAGCTTGAAAGGTTACCTTTGTTCCAGATCTCCCTGGGTCTGCTTGTTTGATCAACTCGTAAACATAGAACACAACATTATCTGTAGTCACATGCATACAGTCTAACGCAACATTTGTAAAGTTTGCACTCTTTGAGCTGAGACCAGTGACATTAACATGACTAATTTCAATGTCAATCTTTCCAATGTCAACCCTTCAATTGGAGTCCATTGTCTAAGTAGCGTAAGTACAATGCTCACATCCCAAATCTCTGTGTATCTTGGTTTGGGTGGATTAATATTAAAGATTCCTTTCATTGAATCTAGATATTAATGGATGCGACCCAATTGATCTCTGATCAGTCATAAGTCCTAAATAGGACGACAAGGCACTGCGTGCAGTGTTAATGGCACTGTAACTTAAATGTTGCTGAAAATGCAAATTGGCAAGGAATTCCAAAACATTTGCAATATTTACAGTATCATAAGAAATATTTTGACTGTGTGCAAAAGTCTCCCATTTCTTAATATGTGTCAATATATTGCTTTTGTGTGCTATTGCGCCATGATGCAACCATAACTTCCATAGTTTGGTCCGACAATCCCAGCTCCTGTAGTGGTCTGGTCAAAACCTGCAGATTAACAAATTTCATATATGCATACAATGGGTAAAATCTCTTTAGTTACCGGATTAGTCAAGATATCACTACAGTTAGGAATCGACATATATGGTTCTTTAATCATAATTCAGCATTTTACTGGGAACCAAGGTTGAGTTGGCCAATTTGGAACTACCAACAATCCAGAAGCAGAATCTTGTTCTATCTTCTTCAGGCATCTCTGAATCAAAGCAAATGGTGGAAAAAGCATAAAAGAACATCTTTCCCCAGTGTAATGAAAAAGCATCTACTGCTACTGCATCTGGATCGTGTTCCCAAGACACATAAGTAGGCAACTGATGATTAAGCCTAGATGCAAACAAATCTATTTCTGGCAACCCAAATTGGTTTACAATATTCTTAAAATATTGCTGGCTTAAGCATCCATTCCGTATTATCTTTAAAAATCCTGGACCTTTCATCTGGCTACCACATTGTCCTTACCCGGAATGTAGCTTGCTGAAATCCATATTTGGCGACCAATACACCATTGCCATATCTCATTGGCCAGACAATCACATGATACTGACCTAACTCCCCCCATGTGATTAATGTATGCCAAACAGCCGTTTTATTGTCTAACTGTATTAACACATGTAGACCTTGTTTAGCACAACAATATGCTTTAAAGTCCATAAAAAGCACCCAATAACTCCAAATAGTTAATACCATAAACTTGAAGAAAACGCTTCTTCTTGAGCTTTCCATTCTACCTCCACAACTGGAGGACAAATCTGTAGCCCCCCATCCGAGAGCACTAGCATCCGTTTGTAAAACCTTTCAGGTTGTTTGATCATGATATTCTTAGCAGCTTGTGGGACATTTTCAACCCACCATTGTAATTCCAACACGGCTTCTTTTGTTAATTGCATAGGCCTGTCAAAGTGACCTGCCTTCTCTTTAAGAGCCCTTATTTTGTCCCTTTGAAGATTTTGATAATGTAATGGACCAAATTCCACTGCCGGAAAATGCTGCTACCAGTTTCCCAATGGTTTTCGCCACTTCTCGGATGGAGGATAAGGTTTGTGAATGAGGTAATTACAAGTCATCAAGATTGTCATTGGCCTTCTCTGTTGGCAAAGTAACTAACATAGTCACTGAGTTAATTACAAAACCCCAAAAAGTTAATTGATTGTGCTGGGCTGCAGCTGGGACTTAATTGGATGAATCAAAAACCCTAGCTTTTCAAACAAAGCTTTTAGTAACTGAAAAACTGAGTGCTCAGCTGACTCTTGAGTATCATTAATGATCAGAATATCATCCAGTAAGCCATAACAATGTGTTTTCTGTGCTCTTAATTGGGCTAAAACTGGTTTCAACAGTTTTGTAAAGAGTCTAGGAGCCGAACTCAATCCATTTGGTAAAGCTTTAAACTGCCATAAATTGTCCCAGCCAATTAAATTTTAAATACCTCCTGAAGCATTGATGAATTGCTACAGAATAATAGGCATCCTTCAAATCAATCTTAGCCATATAACACCCTGCTGAGATAAGATATTTTGCAGTACTGAATGTCTCCATCTTAAAATGTTTGTATTCTACAAACTTATTCAGATCTGTAAGGTCCAGAATAATTCTGCAAACCACCATCTTTTTTATCTCTTCGAAAATATATTAGAAACAAATTGATGCTTATGTTCATAAGTCTTTTCAATTACGCCTTTTCCAGATAATTTGTCAATTTCCACATTAATCTCCATTCTTTCCTCTGCAGAAAACACATAAGCATAAGCAGGTCTATTCTGTACAGGAGGATTAACCCCTTCTTTAAAAATAATAATGGCTCCCGAAACTGCTTGTAATACATATCGATCAGAAGTAATGTTAAGCAGGCATTATAAAATTTTTGCAATCCTCCTCCAACTGGAGAGTCATCCACAGTTCTTTAAGTATATAAGTCTTTTAATACCTCTCCGTTATGAGCGTGGTGGGTCTCCTTCTTCCCGAATACAGGGAAGCGCTCGCCTGCACAGCACGATAGTATTTTCGTGACAAACGTCTGCTTCTTATAACGGAAATCGAAACCCCTTCGGGTCGAAAAAAAACCCTTCTTTGTCCAAAAACAAAAGGTTTAACATTGCTAAAATATTTAGCTTCTTCATCCAACTCTTTCAGCTGTTTCGGCAGATTTTCTCCAAACAAATACCCAGGAGCTTGAAACTCCACTTTCTTGACACAGGCTTGCAAATCTAGGGTGAAATATGGGCCGAATCGCCGTTTTCCTCATACAATTAATTTCATAGAATGAATTACATAATAAGCCCAAAGTATCCTTTTGAATCTTTTCCATTTCCAGATTCTCCATTTGCTGCCATAGGCCGTAATGGCAGCAGAAATTAATTTGAGCACCTTTTGAAACTTCACTTCTTGGGCTCTCATACTTGGAGTCATAGACGCCCATATCATCGGATTCACCGTAGGCACTTCCAATGAGGCACAATTTCTTGGAGCTTTATATAATTCTGATTGTTTCATTCATCACAGAATTGTGAAGTTGGTGAGATACCATATAATTTATGTTTGCAGTAGGATTTCTTCCATAGCCTCACCACTTCCTTCAGGTATAGCAAAATCTTGTGCTATCCAGGCACATTAGGCCTTTTCTTTTTACTTTGTGGTGTGTTTCAAAAGCCATATAGCCACCAGCAGGGTCTGCCTTCTGCAGCCCTAAATCAATTGGGATATCATCCCATGAGACTTCTTCCAGCCCAAAATCCTGGGTCCGGAGTATCATTTTTCCCAACTTGGCCCACAGCCATATTCATCATATTCAAACCCCTCAGTGGATTTTTTTGGGATTCATCTGGGTACTCTGACCCTTGTCTCATTATTGTTTGGAGAACGTTCTCCATATGCTCCATTTTTAGCACATAGTTTTATTGTCTGGAGGTCTTGTCAGTATCAGAGTCATCAGAAACCACGGGCCTCTCAGATTTCTTTTGCATTTTTTAGGAACATTTTCCTCCGTGGTTATTATTTCTGGAGAATCTGGAAACTCACTATCGGGAAATTCGGCGGCCAACGGTATCGGAACCGGGTCCGCACTAACTTCGCGTCCCGTATTTTTACTTTCACCCCGGGGAAACATCTTTTTACCCGCGAAAACTTCTTTCCCGATTTCTCCATTTTTCTTTAATAATCAGTGCTCAATCAGCACGTTAACGTGGCTCTAAATTTTACTTTTGGTTTCGTTTGCTGGAGCCACCCAGCGTAACCTAAAAAACGCCCCGGTCTAACTGCACTTACCTGCGGGCCGTTCCGACCGCTGCCGAGGAGCTGCTCCTTACTGCAGCTCCTCCTTGC
The DNA here is from genome assembly GCA_035221665.1 of Okamejei kenojei. NCBI lineage: Eukaryota > Metazoa > Chordata > Chondrichthyes > Rajiformes > Rajidae > Okamejei > Okamejei kenojei. The sequence goes on from CM069131.1 coordinate 107,853,738, forward strand.
GCCGTCAGCGTTGACGTCATGCCGTTGCCAGCGTGAGGCGGGGTCTTCACGTAGTCACTCACGTGACTCCGAAGTAAAATAGCCTGATGATTGCAGGGAATAAGTTGCTCCTGAACCTGAAAGTTACAGTTTTTAGGCTCCTGTATCTTCTTCCCGATGGCAGGAGTGAAATGAGGGTGTGGCCAGCGTGGTGTGGGTCTCCGATTATGCTGGCTGTCTTATTGAGACAGCAGCTCTAGTAGATCCCTTCGATGGTGGGGAGGTCAGCACCCGTGATGGACTGGGCAGTGTTCACCACTTTTTGCAATCTTCTTTGTTCCTGGGCATTCGAGTTGCCAAACCAGGCCATGATGTAACCAGTCAATATGCTCTCTACTGTACACCTGTAGAAGTTCAAGTGACTATTCATTGTATACTGAATCTCCTGAGGAAGTAGATGGGCTTTCTTTATGATTGCAACAATGTGCTGGGTCCAGGACAGATTTTCAGAGAGATGCACACTCAAGAATTTGAAGCATTTGATTCTCTCCACCACCATCCCATCGATAAAAAAAGATTTGTGGATCCTCAATCTTCTTTTTCTAAAGTCAACAATCAGTTCCTTGGGTTTACTGACGTTGAGGACAAGATTGCTGTTCCAGTTTAGATTAAAGTCTGAGGGTCTTCACTGCAGTAGATATCAGCTCAGGACTGCTGTCTAGTCATTGCCTGATAATAGCTGGGAAGAAACTGTCTCTGAATATGGAGGTATGCATTTTCACACTTTTATACCTTCTGTATAAAATTTATATATAGGACGAGGATGAGCAGGATTCTATCCCTGGGTCCATAACTCAGTTTAACAGACATTCAACATATGTGCACCTGAAACATTTCCCTTCTTCCTGAACTGTGACTACCCCTCTACCATGGTGGACAACCCCATGACAATATGTCATATTTTTCCTGTACTTCTGCTCTCATCTATTTTCCTCCTGCACAGAGCAAGAATAGGATTTCCCTAGTCCTCACTTTCCACCATACTAACCTCCACATTCTTTCACAATTTCAGCTGGTTCCAACATATACTTGAGTTGACTCGAGGTGAGTTTATTATCTTCCCTTTCCCTTCAAGCATTTCAAAGGCATTGCTCTCTCTGTGATTCGCTGCTCGGCGCTTCCACTCCCACCCATTACTGCCCGCTACGTGGCTCCTTCTCATGGAACCTCAGAAGGTTCAGTATGTATCTATTCTTATACTTCTTCCCTCCCCACCAACCAGGGACCCAAACAGTCTGTTCAATTGAGGCAGCGCTTCACTTGCACTTCTTCCAATGTAGAGTACTGCATTCGGTATTCACAATACAATGTTTCATTTCACCCACAGTATTACAGCTTTAAGTTGAAATCTAATTGCTTTATATATATATTTCAGCTCGTTAGATACTTGAACATAACAACAAATTAGTTGTCCCAAAAATCAGACAAGATATTGGCTGTTTTCCACCTGAGGCCAATTTCAATGCTAAAGGGAACAAGTAACAATCAATAATGATGATTATATAGATACTTGTTAAGTACATTTCTTACCTCAAGGAAAATGAAGTAACCCAAGGAAAACTGTACTTGTTAGTTCTTTTCGGAACATATTGTTTAAAATTGTATTCACAGAAGTCACATTTACTTAAGTCAGAATGATGCAAATGTATCATTCATTTATTGCCTTAATATGAGTTTAAAGGAATAATTATCTTAAAAAACTAGCCTTAACAGTTGAATGAAAAGTTTTGGAGCAGAAGGTTTTTTTTTTAATCAGTAGCTTCTAAGGTAACACCAAACAACCCACATAATAGCAATTGATCACAAACAGAGAATAATATTTAAATTTAAAACAAAATCAAAGATTAATTGAACTGAATTAACTGGGTATTATTGATATGACTGGAAAATGTCCTTGCTATGATTTCTATTTTATGTAATTTGTTTGTTGTTGAGATTGGGATCAGTTTTCTGGATCACTCATCTCTCAGATTTATCTGCATTAAAGAGCATTTCAACAATTTCAATGCTAAAGGAAATAAGTAACAATCAATAATGATTCTCAGTCAGCCCTTTTGGTTATTTTGTGATTTATTGAGAAAATAAATATAAACATATATATTAAAAAAACAGACTGGAGGACTTGGAAGTGTTAAATTTCCTTCTCACCAAGTATAATGCAAGGTTTTATCAAGGATTTCACATAGTGAGACCTCATTAGGTGGAAGATATTACACATTGGAAAAATGGGTCAGAGCAAACTAAAGTATGGGTGATTTCAAGGAATAGGGAGAAGTAAAGAGGAAAAAAGATAAGGTTGTATTTTAACAGAAGTGCAAGCAAAGGGAGAACACCGATGTGCCTTCCCGAGCCCCCATTCGCTGTGATGGTATTTCAGTCTCAGTCACAGAGGCCGACGTCAGGAAATCCTTCAGAGGGGTGAACCCTCGAAAAGCATCTGGACCTGATGGTATACCTGGCCGTGTCCTAAAAACCTGCGCGGACCAACTGGCTGGAGTTTTTACGGACATTTTTAACCTGTCACTTCTGAGGTCTGAGGTTCCCACCTGCTTCAAAAGAGCATCAATAATACTGGTGCCTAAGAAGAGCAAGGTGACCTGCCTCAATGACTATCGACCAGCGGCACTAACGCCTGTGGTGATGAAGTGCTTTGAGAGGTTGATCATGGCGCAAATCAACTCCTACCTTGACAAAAACCTGGACCCACTGCAGTTCGCTTATCGCCACAACAGATCAACGGTGGATGCGATATCGCTATCCCTCCACTTAGCTCTGGAACACTTGGACAACAAAAACTCATATGTCGGCTGTTATTCATTGATTACAGCTCGGCATTTAACACAATCATTCCCTCCAAGCTGGTTACCAAACCCGCAGAACTGAGTCTCTGCGCACTTACCCTGGGCCCTCGATCTTTCCCATTCACAGACCACAGCTTTTCGTATTGAGAGAGAGAGTAATTGTCTCAGATCCAATCGACTGCTCAGCCCTCATTCTATACTCTGACCGACATAGTGGCTTAAATCCATCATCAAGTTCGCTGACTACAACCACTGTTGTGGGACGAACACTGATGAGATGAGTCAAGTATTGCCAGCACAATAACCTGGCCTCAACACCAGCAAAACCAAGTAACTGTGTCAGACTCGATTCAAGACATTCATCGGCATCTTTCTGGTCCGAGGATGCAGCTCTCAGCGCTCTCGACCCTTTGTCAAGGAGGAACTCTACTGCACCATGCTGACTGGTTCATCATGAGTGTTACAGTGAAACACTGCCCAGGTCCATCATTGCTCTGCACTATCCTGACGCGCCAAAAAGGCTGGCAGCATCATCAAGGACCCAAACCATTCTGGCCACACACTCATCTCCCTGCTACTTTCAGGTAGGAGGTACAGGAGCCTGAGGACTGCAACGACCAGGTTCAGGAATAGCTACTTCCCCACAGGCTATTAAACTTGGCTCGGACAAAACTCTGAACATTAATACCCCTTTATCTGGTATTTGCACTTTATCAATTTATTCATTCATGTGTGTATTTATGTATATAATGATATATCAACACACTGATCTGTTTTGTAGTTAATGCCTACTATGTTCTTTTGTGCTAAGCAAATAAATAATTTCATTGTCCTGTCAGGGACACATGACAATAAACTCTTTTGACTTAGACTTTTGACTTTGACTTGACTTTGAGTATTTCAATCTGAGACATAGACTATCACTGCAGTGTATTGCAGAAGGGTGAAATGCATGGACACGATGTGATGCATGTTTTGTTATTGGCAATATAGTTTTGGAGGGGCTTGAATTCATAGTGGGTTAATTTAAAAGGAGGATTTAAACTAATGTGGCAGGGGGATGAGTACAAGAGCAGAGAGGCAGGTGGGTGTAAAATGAAGGTAGAAGCAATAGGTAGCAAGGTGAAAAGTAAAAGTGGCAGAAAGACAAAACCAGGGCAAAATTCAAAAAGGGCCACTTTTCAACATAATTGTATAAGGGATAAGAGCGTTGTTAAAACAAGCCTGAAGGCTTTGTGTCTCAATGCAAGGAGCATTCGTAATAAGGTGGATGAGTTGAACGTGCAGATAGCTATTAATGATTATAATATAGTTGGGATCACGGAGACATGGCTCCAGGGTGACGTAGGCTGGGAGCTGAACATCCAGGGATATTCAATATTCAGGATAGAGAGAAAGGAAAAGGAGGTAGGGTAAGCGTTGCTGGTTAGAGGGGGAGATTAATAGAAAAAAAACAATGGAAAGGAAGGACATTAGCTTGGGAGGATGTGGAATCGGTATGGTAGAGTTGCGAAACACTAAGGGGCAGAAAACGCTGGTGGGTGTTGTGTACAGACCACCTTAATGAGTAGCAATGAAGTTGGGGATGGTATCAACAGGAAAATTAGAAATGCGTGCCGACAAAGGCAAAACAGTTATAATGATTGACTTCAATCTACAAATAGATTGGGTGAATCAAATTGGCAGGGGTGCTGAGGAAGAGGATTTTTGGAATGTATGGGGATAGTTTTTTTTATCTATATCAACATGTAGATGAATCAACGAGAAGAGCAGGCTATTTTAGACTGGGTTTTGAGTAATGAGGAAGGGGTAGTTAGCAGTCTTGTTGTACGTGCCCCCTTGGGCAAGAAGTGAACATAATATGGTTGAGTTCTTCATTAGGATGGAGAGTGACATTGTTAATTCAGATACAATGGTTCTGAACTTAAGAAGGTAACTTTGAGGGTATGAGACGTGAATTGGCCAAGATTGACTGGCAATTAATTCTAGAAGTGGTTGACTGTTGATACACAATGGAAGACATTTTAAAGACTGCATGGATGAACTAACAAAAATTGTTCATCCCATTTGGCAAAAAAGAATAAATCGGGGAAGATAGTGCATCCGTGGATAACAAGGGAAATCAGGGATAGTATCAAAGCAATTGATGATGGCGTACAAAGTAGCCAGAAAAAAGCAGCATACAGAGGACTGGGAGAAATTCAGAGACCAGCAGAGGAGGACAAAGGGCTTAATTAGGAAAGGAAAAATAGATTATGAAAGAAAACTGGCAAGGACCATAAAAAACTGACTGCAAAAGTTTTTTATAGATATGTGAAGAGAAAGAGATTAGTTAAAACAAATGTAGGTCCTTGCAGACAGAAACAGTGAGTTGATCGTGGGGAACAAGGATATGGCGGACCAATTGAATAACTACTTTGGTTCCGGCTTCACTAAGGAAGACATAAATAATCTGCCGGAAATAGCAGGGGACCGTGGGTCAAAGGAGGAATGAGTGAAATCCAGGTTAGTCGGGAAAGTGGTGTTGGGTAAATTTGAATGGGATTAAAGGCCGATAAACCCCCAGCGCCAGATAGGCTGCATCCCAGAGTAACTTAAGAAGTAGCTCCGGAAATAGTGGATGCGTGATAATCTTTCAAAACTCTTTAGATTCTGGACAGTTCCTGAGGATTGGCGGGTAGCAAATGTATACCCGCTCTTTTTTAAGAAGGGAGGGAGAGAGAAATCGAGAATTACAGACCAGTTAATCTAACTCGTAGTGGGAAACTGCTAGGTCAGTTATAAAAAGGGTGGGATAGCAGCACATTTGTAAAGTGGTGAAATCATTAGACAAAGTCAGCATGGATTTATGAAAGTTAAATCATGTCTGACGAATCTTGTGGAATATTTCCAGATGTAACTAGTAGCGTGGATAAGGGAGAACCAGTGGATGTGGTGTATCTGGGACTTCCATAAAATCGACAAGGTCCACATAAGAGATAGTATACAAACTTAAAGCATACGGCATTGGGTTCAGATTGATGTGGATAGAGAACTGGAGGCAAACAGAAGCAAAGAGTATGAGTAAACATGTTTTTCACAATAGGCAGTGACTAGTACCGCAAGGCTCATGCTCGGACCCAGCTATTTACAATATATTAAATTAAATTGATCTGGAAGGCAATTGGAAGGCAAGATCTCCAAAGTTTGCAATGACACAAAGACTGGGGGCAGTATAGCCTCGAGACAGCAAGGAGACTGCAAAGGAGACTTGGATTGGCTGGGTGAGTGGTTGCAGATCAGTAAAATGATAAAATGTGAGTTTATCCACTTTGGTGGCAAAAACAGTAAGCAAACTATTAATCTGCGAATGGTGGCGCCGAGTAGGAAAAGGGAGATGCAGATTCAGCGAGACCTGGGTGGGAAGTAGTAGTGCAGCAGGCAGTGAAAAAGCAAAAATGGTTAGCTTTCATAGCAAGAGGATTTGAGTAAGAGCAGGCAGGTTTACTTCAGGACAGGGTCTTGATGAGAGACGCACACCTGAGTATTGCGTACAGTTTTGATCTCCAAATCTGAGGAAGACATTATTGCCATAGAGGGAGTGCAGAGAAGGTTCACCAGACTGATTCCTGGGAATGTTCTGGTCTTATGAAGAAAGACTGGATAGACTTGTTTTATACCCTCTAGAAGTTTATGAAGAGGGGTCTTATAGTAACTTACAAAATTCTTAAGGGGTTGGACAGGCTAGATGCAGTAAGGAAATTTTTTCCCGATGTTGTGGAAGTCCAGGACAAGGGTCACAGCTTAAAGGATATGGGGAAATCCTTTAAGACCGAGATGAGAGAGATTTTTTTTTCACACACAGAGTGGTGAGTCTCTGAACTCTCTGCCACAGAGGTAGTTGAGCCAGTTCATTGGCTATATTTAAAGAGGGATTAGATGTGGCCCATGTGGCTAAGGGATCAGAGGTAGGAGAGAATGCAGGTAACGGGGATACTGAGTTATTCAGCCATGATCATATTGAATGTGCAGGCTCGAAAAGGCCTAAATGCCTACTCATGCTAATTATCTTCTATGTTTCTATGTTACGGATGAAAAGCTAAGAAAGAACTTAAATTTAGAGATTGCTTAAGAATAAACAATGTGAGATTTGAACATTATAGGATAGTTCCCCACAAAGCGTATTTTAACAGTGGGTGGAGATTTTATACCTTGGGGTCTGACCTTCGGATCTCTTAATACACTGGAACTAGCAACTTAACATTGTGACATAACAACCTCTGACATCTACTCGGTTAAAGTTATGAACCTAACCCTAGAACCCTAGGGGGGAGGGACTCAAATAGAGAAAGCCAGTAGACAGGGTCTGAGGGAGGAGGCAGAGAAGGGAAGCACTCACCCACCCAACAATGTAGGTGGGAAAGAAGAAAAAAATTATAAACAGAGAATAAGAGATGGTGTGTATCCAGGGGCAAAAATCAAAAGGGACCACTTGTCAACATAATAGTATAAGGAGGAAGTGTGTTGTAAAAACAAGCTTGAAGGCTTTGTGTCTCTGTAAGGAGCATTCGTAATAAGGTGGACGGGATTTGAATGTGCAGATAGATATTAATGACTATGCTATAGTTGGGATCACGGAGACATGGCTACAGGGGGACCAAGGCTGGGAGCTGAACATCCAGGGATACTCAATATTCAGGAGGGATAGACAGAAAGGAAAGGGAGGTGGGGTCGCGTTGCTGGTGAGAGAGGAGATTAATGCAATAGAAAGGAAGGACATTAGCTTGGAGGATGTGGAATCGATATGGGTAGAGCTGCGAAATTCTAAGGGGCAGAAAACGCTAGTGGGAGTTGTGTACAGGCCACCTAACAATAGAAGTGGAGTTGGAGATGGCATCAAACAGGAAATTAGAAATGTGTGCACAAGGGCAAAACAGTTATAATGGGTGACTTCAATCTAAATATAGATTGGGTGAATCAAATGGGCAGGGGTGCCGGGGAAGAGGATTTCTTGGAATGTATGTGCGGGATAGTTTTCTAAACCAACATGTAGAGGAACCAACAAGAGAGCAGGCTATTCTAGACTGGGTATTGAGTAATGAGGAAGGGTTACTTAGCAGTCTTGTTGTGCAGGTGCCCTTGGGCTAGAGTCACCATAATATCGTTGAGTTCTTCATTAGGATGGAGAGTGACATAATTAAGTTAGAAGCAAGGGTTCTGAACTTAAACAAAGGTAACTTTGAAGGTTTGAGAAGTAAATTGGCCAAGATAGACTGGCAAGTGATTCTTAAAGAGTTGACAATGGATGTGCAATGGAAGGTATTTAAAGACTGTATGGATGAACTACAACAATTGTTCATCCCAGTTTGGCAAAATAATAAATCAGGGCAGGTAGTGCATCCATGGATAACAAGGGAAATCAGTGATAGTATAAAAAGAAAAGATTAATTAGCCAGAAAAAGCAGCCTACCAGAGGACTGGGAGAAATTCAGAGTTCAGCGGAGGAGGACAAAGGGCTTAATTAGGAAAGGGAAAATAGATTATGAAAGAAAACTGGCAGGGAACATAAAAACTGACTGCAAATGTTTTTATAGATATGTAAAGAGAAAGAGATTAGTTAAAACAAATGTAGGTCCCTTGCAGTCAGAAACAGGTGAATTGACCATAGGGAACAAGGACATGGCAGACCAATTGAATAGCTACTTTGGTTCTGTCTTCACTAAGGAAGACATAAATAAGCTGCCGGAAATAGCAGGGGACCGGGGGTCAAATAAGGTGGAGGAACTGAGTGAAATCCAGGTTAGCCGAGAAGTGGTGTTGGGTGAATTGAATGGATTAAAGGCCGATAAATCCCCAGGGCCAGATAGTCTGCATTCAAGTAGCCACAGAAATAGTGGATGCATTAGTGATAATTTTTCAAAACTTCTTAGATTCTGGAGTAGTTCCTGAGGAAGTAGCTAATGTAACCCCACTTTTTAAAAAAGGAGGGAGAGAGAAAACGGGGAATTACAGACCAGTTAGTCTAACATCGGTAGTGGGGAAACTGCTAGTCAGTTATTAAAGATGGGATAGCAGTACATTTGGAAAGTGGTGAAATCATTAGACAAAGTCAGCATGGATTTACGAAAGATTTACGAATCATGTCTGACGAATCTAATAGAATTTTTTGAGGATGTAACTAGCAGTGGATAGGAGTAAACGGATCCTTTTCAGAATGGCAGGCAGTGACTAGTGGGGTACTGCAAGGCTCAGTGCTGAGACCCCAGCTATTTACAATATATATTAAAGATTTGGACGAGGGAATTGAATGCAACATCTCCAAGTTTGCGGATGACACTAAGCTGGGGGGTAGCGTTAGGTGTGAGGAGAATGCTAGGAGGCTGCAAGGTGACTTGGATAGGCTGGGTGAGTGGGCAAATGCATGGCAGATGCAGTATAATGTGGATAAATGTGAGGCTATCCACTTTGGTGGCAAAAACAGGAGGGTAGACTATTATCTTAATGGTGGCAAATTAGGAAAAGGGGAGATGCAATGAGACCTGGGTGTCATGGTAGACCAATCATTGAAAGTAGGCATGCAGGTGCAACAGGCAGTGAAGAAAGCAAATGATATGTTAGCATTCATAGCAAAAGGATTTGAGTATAGGAGCAGGGATGTTCTATTGCAGTTGTACAGGGTTTTGGTGAGACTACACCTGGAGTATTGTGTACAGTTTTGGTCTCCAAATCTGAGAAAATACATTCTTGCCATAGACGGGGTACAGAGAAAGTTCAGCAGACTGATTCCTGGGATTTCAGGACTTTCATATGAGGAAAGACTGGATAGACTTGGTTTGTACTCGCTAGAATTTATAAGACTGAGGGGGGATCTTATAGAAACTTACAAAATTCTTAAGGGGTTGGATAGGCTAGATGCAGTAAGATTGTTCCCGATGTTGGGGAGGTCCAGAACAAGGGGTCACAGTCTAAGGATAATACGGGGAATTCCTATTAGGACCGAGATGAGGAAAACATTTTTCACACAGAGAGTGGTGAGTCTCTGGAATTATCTGCCACAGAAGGTAGTTGAGGACAGTTCATTGGCTATATTTAAGAGGGAGTTAGATGTGGCCCTTGTGGCTAAAGGGATCAGGGGGTATGGAGAGAAGGCAGGTACAGGATACTGAGTTGGATGATCAGCCATGATCATATTGAATGGCGGTGCAGGCTCAAAGGGCTGAATGGCCTACTCCTGCACCTATTTTCTATGTTTCTATGTTTCTACACATCGACATCTCAATGATTAATCCACCAATGATAAGCATGATGTTTGCTTTCTGCTGACTGACCAGGTCACTCCTTTGTGCTTTGTGTGCCTTCCCAGCTTGGGTTTTTTTTCTCCTTTCCAGGTCAAATTCTGCTGGTTGCTGCAGTTGTCTCCACATCTTCTCTTTATGTTCTCCACTTGTATTTACATGATCAGTCACAGCTTGTAAATCCTATTTGTTGTCCTCCAAGAATCCTGACATGCTGGCCTTGAATTCATATGTATTCTACTTGAACCATTTTTCCGATCCATGTGTCAGTCTCACACTTGCCTTAGTGCAATTCAACTGATCCGGGATCCACAATTATGTTACACCATATGATAAATCCAATAAATGACTGTAGATTTATCTTCACAAATTTGCTAGGTACCTCCTGCCCATTTCCATTTGCTTCATCCTGTTTCATATCAGTATATGAATTGCTTGATTTAATGAACATTTCCATTGACATTAAGAAATATAATTTAGTTTGATGTGCAATCATTATGCAATGCCAAGGTTCTTACAACTCCAATCAATTTACTCAATTTTAGGATGGAGAGAGCTTCATTTACCATCCAAAATCTCAGCTCATATCTCAGAGCTGGCAGTCATTGGCTGTGCAGGATATAAGAAGCTCCCTAATTGAGAGACAATTAGCTTAAGAAGCTTGCAAAATCATAGTCCTTAATGCAAATCAAGTGACACTCGCCACATTACAATGACAATCATGAACACCAACATTGGAAACTAACAATCAGCCAAGAGAGTTACGACTATTCATAAAATCCTTTTAAATCCTACAGTGCAGGTCCACCTCCACAGACAGTAACACATGAATGATTCCATGCTCTAATTATGTTAATAGCATATTGCAACGTCTCAGTATTTTCTGGTGAAGCCTTTTTTAAGCATAAAGAATATGCTCTGTGAGGATCCAAGCTGGAGTTTGTGAGAAGGCATTGGTTTGAATGGTTTACTTTTTTCCCTCTCTGTCAGTAATTTCTGTTTTACTTAAGGAACGGCCAGGGCTTGAGTTTGCCCTCCATTACATGCCATTAACTCTGTTGGCAGCAGTTCTTCATAAAAGCTGCTCCTTCAGCCTGCTGCTGCAATCTCCAGCCATTCACGCCAGCACTCACAATACCTCCCGACATACTGCTCCGATTTTTTGCAAGCTTTGCGCTGTTGATCACCAATGCAGATCAAAATGACCTGAAATTAAAGGTAATAACGGAGTCAGTGCTGCAAATGCCTGACAGGAGGATAATACAATTGAGGAAAGGTCTGCAGAAGTAAACTGCCACAGAATTTCAAAACCTTCTTACACCACGATTAAATAATATTCAGTACATCAAAGGACTGACCGAGAAAAAAAACCTCTTATTCTGCATTATGTCAATATTTTATACTAAGATCAACATTATTAATAGGTAAACAATAGGTAAGCTTTGAAGCCCAACATGTATTGATGGATTGCTTTGGATATTTTAGGTCCTTGCATCTTTTTTCAAGTTGCAATAAATCAGATTTCTGCAACCATTTGTAACATTGCACAAAATAGATCACATGTTCGATTCAAGATTGCCGATTCTTCATATGCTGAGGTTAGAATATATGATTTCAAAGGGCAACATTTATTTTAGAGTAATTCCAACATGAGCAATGGTATAAAATTAGCGTTACTGGTGACATATTGAATAATTCTCCAGCTTTCTTGTTTCCTTTGAAGTCGAAGATAGTGAAAATCTTGAAAGCTGATTAATGAATTGCTGAGTCGACATTGCGTGAATAAAACTATTGAGACGCCTCCTATGTTTGTAAATAGTTCCATTAACTCTAGTTGATAAATAAAATGAATGCCTGCCAACATAGAAAATAGGTTCAAGAGTAGTCCATTTGGCACGTTGAGCCAGCACCGCCATTCAATATGATCATGGCTGATCATCCTAAATCAGTACCCCAATCCTGCTTTCTCCCCAAAACCCTTGCCATAGTACTGCCACTTATTTGCAGTGATGGTATTTCCTTATAAATATAGTGTTATTTTAAAAGGTTGGGTGGAATGTGAACCAAAGATGAACAAGCTTCCTGATAATAAATTATCCTCGGTTTTCCAAACAAAGGAAGCACGAAAGAAAAATCAGGAACAAATAGATTTTAATCAAACATAACTCTTTAGCCAATGTTCAGATGGACAATCAACACAACAACACCCGGGTCTGTTCATTCTGATGACAGACTCAATGACCCTCACTGAAATTTGGATTTTACTTTGGAGTCACGTAGCTCTCTCCACAGCTCCTTCAACAGGACCAGGAAAAGGTAAGTCACTAACCTTACGCTGGCTTGCAGGTAGGATTCCTTGTGTTTCTACCTGCAGGTAACGGAAAAAAATGGAGGTTATGGACGGAAAAGGGAAAGGTAAGCTTTCCAAGCGCCGCAGGACTTCTGGTCAGCGGGTTACTTCTCCAGAACTGTTCTCAACACCGGCGGCGTCCGGGAAACGGCCTGGTGAAAAGGTGTGGGAGTCAGGCGCGCCTGTTACACAAGCGCCCGACTCGTCTCCAGAGGCGGCCGCACAGGTGCAGGGTATGAGCGACCCTGATTTTGTGTCTCCATCTCCCGGAAGGGGGGAGCAAGCAAGTACGAGGCGTATCTCGCACACCGGCGACGGCAACACCTCATCTGCTACAGGTCCCGCGAGAGCCGAGGGGGGGGAAGACCGCGCCGACGTCGAGCCCCGCAGCTGAAGCAGGTCTCGTGAAGCCGCCGGGGTCTCCTGACTTAGAGCGGGCCGGTAGAGCTGCTGCGGAGTCGAGCAGCCCGTCTGCTCGAGTGCAAGCCGATGGCAGCCACATGCGGTCGATCAGTTTGCCTGGGGCTGCTGCCTACCATGCACCCCTACCGAGACATAATGTCGGAAGTAGGGATAAGCCTGCATGGACTCTGGGGAGCCAGGCACCGGGGTCCGGCACCGACTCTTATCCACTGCCTTCCCACCAGGCACGGGGACCGCAACAGTCCTCTCGTGGGCGGACTAGCGGAGAGTCTGTGCGGGAGTCGTACGGGCCTGCAGGAGCAGGTGTTGACGACCTCCTGCCACAAGATCGCACTCAGCATTTCATGGGGGTAAGATCTGCTGGTAGAAGCCCCAGTAACATTGCAGAGCCTGGGGAAGTCGGCTACGTGCAGTAGCGACGGTCGCATGGACCGGTTGGAGCGAATGGTGGAACACCTGGTTCAACAAGAGCAGGACAGGGAAGAACGGTGGCCCGGGCATTGGCTACCCACAGCCGTCGGTCACCGAGTATCTCGCCTTCCGCAGCCTGGAGTGCCAGATGTCTGCAGGAGGCAGAATTCGATGCCGAGCCAGACATGCCGGAGGTCGATATTCCAGAGGCAGATGAGGACCTACTGGATGTCGTGGGCAAATTTGCTACTGCACCTCCTTCAGGGATACTTACCTGGCAGGAGAGAGACCGTGATCACCAAGGCGGTTTCTCCCAGGACAAGGCTATCCCATTGCCGGAGAATTGCGTTAATCTGAATGTCCCCATGGTCGATGCTCAAATTTGGGGGAATTTGAGTACTACTGCCAGAGCTCAGGACGCACGCCTCCAGAAAGTCCTGACACTCCTCTCCACGGGTATCACAGCATCCGTCAGGACCCTCGGTGGGGAGGACGTGTCCAGTGAGCAGCAGGATGCCCTGGCCTTACTCTGCAATGCCCAGTTCGAGGTTAATTGTCTCCGAAAAAGCTTCCATCCGGCCCACGCTCAACCCTAAATTTGCAGGGTTGCGCCGTACCTCCACCACTCCACCACCACCACAGCTGTTTGGGGAAGATCTGCCGAAAAAAGGTAAAAAAGATGGACGAGGAGGCCAAAGCCGTCAGCCCCATGAAGCCACCTTCATCGAGGGCATACGCCTCTCGGCAACCGCCGTATAAGGGGGTCTGGTTCTAATAAGCAAGTAGCAATGGTACCCTCACAAGTAGGGGGACGGTTGGGGGCCTTCAGTGGTGCATGGGATAAAATAACTACCGACTCTTTTATTTTACAAAGTGTTCGGGGATATGTCATAGCGTTTATTAATGGTCAGCTTCCCCCTATTCAGCATGTACCTCATCGCACATTTGCGCTCTCTCACAAAGAGATCGAGCAAGGACATGCAGAAATATTATGGCTAGCAGCCAAAGGGGCGATAGGGAAGACGACACATGAACCCATTGAGTTCGTGTCCAACATCTTTACTAAAACCAAAAAAGATGGAGGTTGTCGGATCATCATTGACCTAACTCAGCTGAACACTTTCATACAATATACCCATTTCAAAATGGAAACCTTTGCAACCGCTAAGCAGCTACTGTATCAGGGATAATTTATGGCTTGCATTGATCTCAAAGATGCATACTATACAGACACCATCATAGAATCCCATAGGAAATTCTTAAAATTTGGAATGGGGAGTTATGGGAATATTATGCTTTATCCAATGGCTTAACTACAGCCCTAGACTGTTTACCAAAATAGTCAAACCGATACTGGCTATCCTCCGGCAACAGCATTATATCGTCATGGCTTACCTAGACGATATCCTTATAATTGGCAGAGCTGGCACAGCGACCAAATCTTTATTCGAGACGTTAGGGTTTGTAACCCATCCAGACAAATCCAAATTCACCCCATCTCAAATCATGGACTATCTGGGCTTTACTATTCACCCTGTGAAGCATCTGATATAAAAGATGCGTGTACCAGCCTTGCTTGCGCCAGGGTGCCGACCATTCGACATACTGCCAAGGTGATTGGGAAACTGGTAGCTACATTTCCAGCTGCGCAATTCGGCCCACTGCCCTATCAAAACTTACAACGAGCAAAGATTTCTGCATTACAAGCCAATGCTGGGCACTTTGACAGGCCAATACGGCTACCAATTAAGGCTAAATATGAGCTACAGTGGTGGGTTGACAATATTAGTGCATGTTACAAACTCACCATTGCTAGCAACCTGTCAGTCGTGTTACAAACTGACGCAAGCGCGCAAGGCTGGGGTGCAACTGACCCCACGTCCAGTTGTGGGGGCAGATGGGATCCTCACGAGTCTACCCTCCTTCAGACACTCGGGATAAATTATTTGGAGATGCTTGGGGCTTTCCATGGTCTGTGGGCATACTGCCCCAATTTACAGCATTTATATGTCCGCCTTCAAATAGATAATACCACGGTGGTGGCTTACATAAATCATATGGGTGGTATCAGGTCAATGGTTCTGCTACGCATTTCCCCCATTCTGCCTCATCAGTCGGGTATTGCAGAAAATACAACTGGATTCTGCTTCAGGCATATTGATCATACCAGATTGGCCTACACAGCCGGTAGCCGGTGGTTCTCCAAATAATAATACGTCCATGGGTTCAAATTGCTAAACACCCCACTTTACTCACTAACCCCATTACAGGGGACAGTCACCCGTGCCATGGTCACTAAAACTTTATGGCTTGCAGGTTCTGAAGAGGCCACTCATGGAGGCCGGCATATCGGCCGGAGCTATGGACCTCATTTCAGCATCGTGCAGAGTATAAACCCGGCAGGAGTACCTCACCCAGATCAGGAAGTAGGAGACCTACTGCTCCCGAACACATACCACCTACAACTCTGCCATTATCCCTGACGTCCTGGAATTCCTAGCGGGCCTTCATTACGATGAGGGTCTCAGCTACAGTGCCATCAACTGCGCCAGGCGTGCGCTCTCCTCATACCTGAATATAGGTGTGGGCATGCACCATCTGGTGTCCAAATACAAGAGGGGAGTGTTCAACACCAACCCTCCACGACCCCGATACAACATCACATGGGATGTGGGCGTAATACTTACACTACTGCGAAGCTGGTCCCCTTTGACCGGACTACCTCTGGACACCCTTAAAGTGGTGATGCTGATGGCACTCACTTCAGCTCAACGGGTCCGGGCCTTGCAGATGCTTCGGCTGGACCGGATGGTCTCGACTCCTGCAAAGGTGACGTTCTTATCGAGGACCTGCTGAAGCAACATAGACCTGGGTCTTCTGGGCTGCCGTTGGAATTCCGGGCATAACCCACTGATGCCACCCTCTGCATAGCCACCCATCTCCACTATTACATCCGAACAACTCGTAGCATCCGGAAGATGGAGCGGGGGAACCTCATCAGCCACCAACAACCACATCACCGGGTAACTGTGCAGACTATCGCAAGGTGGCTCAGGGTAGTGTTGGGTGCAGCTGGTATCGATACTAACATTTTAAAATCTCACTCTACCAGGGCTGCATCCACATCAGCGGCGAGGGCCGTGGAGGTGCCCATGGACCACATCCTCGCCACCGCGGGCTGGGCCGGTGAATCGACTTTCCAGAGGTTTTACAATAAACCGGTGGTCGCCCCCGCTACATTCGTGGATGCCGTGCAGAGAGCCGCTCCGTGAATGTTTACTCCCCGAGTAGGGGTTTTCCTTTGTTATTCTTTGTTTTAATAACTCTGCATTATTTTTCAGCCTGTTCAGTGTGGAATGCATTAACAAACTTCCTCCATCAATATTGCGGCAGTGTGATAGCATGGACGTTGTCGAGGGCGTGTAATCACAGAAGCATTGACGTCTTCACGAAGTCACTCACATGACTCCGAAGTAAATTAGTAAGATTAAATGAGAACTTACCAAGTTTGAAGGTTGATCTTTATTTTATGAGGAGTTGCGATGAGGGATTTCGTGCCCTCCGCTCCCAACCCTCTCTCATAAGATCAACTGGTATGTTCTACTTTGTTCAATCTTACTATCTCCTTCCATGATATGTTCTGTGATTCCACACCGCTGCTTTGAAGAATGCCGCGCATGCGTGCTGGCGGGGTCGTCACGAAATCCCTCATCGCAACTCCTCATAAAATAAAGATCAACCTTCAAACTTGGTAAGTTTTTGTTTAATCTTCCTATTACTTGTGTGTCTTTCTTTTGATACGAATGATTATTTCATCCTTTGGCTGCATGCTCCAATTCAAAAGCCTTTGTAAAGGTTCACAAATGTATTTCTACATCTGCTGAGATGCAGACCAATCTTCACAGCTGGCAAGCTTGTTGGAGCAATGACTTTTTTCCTTGTAGTCTCTAAAGTGTTCAGTTTCATTTTCCTCTCCAGTTGTGTAAATAACTAGATGTTGGTTGAGTAGGTCTGAAGAAGGGTTCCGACCTGAAATGTCACCTACTCCTTTTCTCCAGAGATGCTGCCTGACCCGCTGAATTACTTCAGCATGAAAATGAACTAACATCGTGCTTACTCAAGATTGAACAAGAGCAGCAGAAGTTATGGAATTAATGTATTATTTTGTAAGATAATTAAGTCTAAGTTCACTAGTTCCTAAAATCATGTGTCAATATCGTAGCGTGCAGTCATGCTACACCCATTGTTTCAAAATGGACAACATACCATATTCCACTTTGGTAGATAACAACCAAATGATATGAATATTTAGGTAACTAACCTTCAAGCACACCTCCTCCTCCCCCCCAATTCTTTTCTTCCCTTTACCCCAGCTGGATGCGCATCCATTTCTCCTTTCCACTTATCATTGTCCCCTTCAATGTCCCATTCCTCCACTCTGCTATGTTGTCTTCCTCACGCCTCTTCAATCTTCATCTCTGGCCTTTGTCCAACCATCTTCCAATCAAAACCCCTCCTCACCTGTATCCATCTATCACTTGCCAGACTTTGTCACTCCCCCCCACCTTCCTTTTCCCAGAATTCTTCCTCACTACAATCAGTCTGAGAAGGGTCCTGATCCGAAATATCGCCTATCCATGTTCTTCGGCGATGCTGTCTGAACCATTGAGTTAGTCTAGCACTCTGTGGCTTTTAAAAAAAATTAACCAGCATGAATGAATGAATACTTTATTGTCACATGTGACAAGTCACAGTGAAATTCTTTCCCTGCATACCCAAGGTATGCAAATAATCACCATATAAAGGGTGCTTACAAAGTTCTGCAGTGCTTTGTGTCAACATTCCATTCATTCTGCATTGCAAGAAGATTACAAGTAAAAGGAGGCAAATGAGGATGCACCAATCAGATAAGTAACTTGACAACAATGCTGGTGTGTTTTGGCCAACAGATACGACAATCTAATCTGCGAGTATTTCTACTTCCCACATAATAACAATCCTCCCATTCTGTGACCACATCACAATTTAATTGTTTCCCAGTCATCATCATCCCATTTCCCACCTCCCTTCCACAACCGTATCTCTACTGATCCCCCCCCCCCCCCCCCCCCCTCCAAACACTATCAAATAGAGTCAAATTGAGATTATTGTTATATGTGTAAGTACAGTGAAGTACAGGTACAATAAAAATCTTGCTTGCAGCAGCATCATAGGACACATAGAATCGGCCAAAACACAATTAAACATAAATTGCACATAAATGACACATATAACTTATGAAAGAAAGGCTAGGAAAACAAGACATTAATGCAAAAACACAATTCGATAAGAACAATTCAATGGTAGTGAATTTGCTTTTTCAGCATTTTCGATGTCTCTTAAAAACAGAGAACAGTTATTTGAGATTTACTTTAGTTCTGGTATTCTCAGTTCTCAGTCCTGCAACATGCAGCTCCACTAACAATGAATATTGAATCGAATGCAAACATCAGAGATTTGCTTCCCTATTATTTTCTTATGTGGATGTAAAGGAGAGGATGGGGACACTTTCAAAAGTACATTCTTGCAACAACACTTTGCAGTTTAATACTTAAAAGGTATTTCCAAGGATCGTTTATTGTTCACAAGACAGTCAAGGAGAATGTATTTTAAATCTTGCTGACCACATATTTAAAACCACTGTACATCTCTGAGGGATGCCTTGTGCTCCGATTTATCAGATTATTGTTCAATTGAATGTCTATAATGAGATTATTTTTTTAGACCATTTATACTTGAATCGCCCAACGTGTGAAATATGACATCAGTTACTATTAAAGCAAAGCATCTTTCTCATTTAGAAAATTTCAGAAATATTCAAGATAGACAAAATTGCTGGAGAAACTCAGAGGGTGAGGCAGCATCTATGGGGAGAAGGAATAGGCAACGTTTCAGGTTGAGATCCTTCTTCAGACTGATGTCGGGGGGCTTGGTGGGAAAAAGAAAGGTAGAGGTGGTGACAGTAAGCTTGAGGGAGAGCTGGGAAGGGGAGGAGAAGGAGGAAGAAAACAAGGACTATCTGAAATTGGAGGTCAATGTTCATACCGCTGGGGTGTAAACTACCCAAGCGAAATATGAGGTGCTGTTCCTCCAATTTGTGCTGGGCCTCACTCTGGCAATGGAGGAGGCCCAGGACAGAAAGGTCGGATTCGGAATGGGAGGGGGAGTTGAAGTGTTGAGGCGCCAGAAGATCAGGTTGGTTATTGCAAACTGAGCGGCGGTGTTGGGCAAAGCGATCGCCAAGCCTATGCTTGGTCTCGCCGATGTAGAGAAGTTGATAGTTGGAACAGCGGACGCAGTAGATGAGGTTGGAAGCGGTGCAGGTGAATCTCTGCCTCACCTTGAAAAACTGCTTGGGTCCTTGGATGTAGTCGAGGGGGCAGTAAAGCGACAACTGTAGCATTTCCTGCGGGATGCAAGGGAAAGTACCCGGGGAGGGGATTCGCCACCTCCAACGGGATCCCACCACTGGCCACAACTTCGCATCTCCTCCCCTTTCTGCTTTCCACAGAGACCATTCCCTCCGTAACTCCCTGGTCAATTCGTCCTTTCCTACCCCTCCCGGGTACTAGATGATAACTTGCTGAAAGTTCACAGTAATCATCAATCATACTGTAATGGTTTATTAGGATGTAGATAATCATGTGAGGTTATTTGTATTATTGGTTTGATAGTTAAAACCTCTTGCACTAACCTTCCCCTTTGCCATAATCCCAGAGTGCTCTCTGTCTAGCTAGCCTGAACCAAAGTGCGTGATTGGTCAATGGGCGTCCGATTTTAAAAATATGTGCAGGTTTTGTTCTTGACTAGTTTCAGGTATGTTTGCTATAATATTTTTACACAATATGACATAAATGCGGGTAGATATGGGATGTGTGTTACAGAATGAAATGAAAAATCACCTCGGCCCACTGTCTATTCTTCACTCTTTGTAAAAATCTTAGTAAATAAAATGTCCTCAATCTTAAACCTTAAATGACTGATTGCATATCTTATTAGATTGTGTTGGAAAGAACTGCAAATACTGGTTTATATTAGAAGATAGACACAAAATGCTGAGTAGCTCAACGGGACAGGTAACATCTCTGGAGAGAAGGAATGGGCAAAGTTTCGGATCAAGACCCTTCTTCAGACTCTTTATAAAAACATTAGTAAATAAAATGGCCTCTATCTTAAACATTTAAATGACTGATTGTGTATGTGTTATTAGATTGTATAGGAAAGAACTGCAGATGCTGGTTTAAATCGAAGATAGACACAAAATGCTGGAGTAACTCAATGGAACAGGCAGTATCTCTGGCGAGAAGGAATGGGTGATGTTTTGGGTCAAGACCCTTCTTATTAGATTCCTCATTCTAGAAGGTAGACATTGACAGTCCTCAAACGACTAAACTTCTCAACAAATTCATGAAAATTATCAATGGGAGATACTCAACACAACTTCTCCAACTGTCTTTCATAAGCTTGTACTGTCTAATGTGCTAGGTCACTCCTTGATAGGTTCCAGTCATATCCTCACAATAGATAATAATAATGCATCAGGTCCATCCACAACTTTCCGATATTTCAGAACATCTTTCTCCTGTGATAATGAGGTTCAAGTTTCCACCGGCACCTTCCGATTGAACATGATTCACCGTCCACTTCTACAGCTGGCATTTTCAGGAACTCTTCCACTTCTGTTAGCTGTGGTGTGTTTGGCCCAGTTCTTGCACTTGTTGCGGCTGATTTACCTGCACAGCATGCTCGTAGCTACCCATTTCTTTTCTTATCCATTCAAAGATAAAGAAGCGAGAATAATTTGTTCTTCTATCTGAAGTCACCGTTCCTGAACAAGGAGAGCTTTGGAATATTCTGACAAGCTCTGAAATATCGATTTCTACGGATTTCTGAAATACAAAACTATCAATTCCTGATAGTTTGTATTCCAGAGTATTATTTCCCCATTACACCTTTTTAAGTTTCATATTGGTATGGCCACTGCTCTGCCTACTGCAAGAAATAGCAGAGTTGTGAATGTAGTTCTGTCCATCATGTAGATCAGCCTGCCCTGCTCTCATCAACTCCATCGATATGCTATGCTGTCTCAGGAAAGTTGTTAACGTAATCAAAGTCAATTAAAACCCGAGTCATTCTCTTGTTTCCTCTCTCCGGTTGAGCAGAAAAGATACAAAAGCTCGAAAAAGTGTACCACAAGTTTCAAGAACTGCTTCAAAGTTATCAGATTTGAATGGACCTCTCATCTGCTAAAATCAAATTACAGATCTTCCATTCTAGCTTGTTGTGGCAATTGAACTTATTTTACCTTCAGTTTTCTGTAGCTGTAACTATATTTTGCAGTCTCTTCATTTATATCTTCTGCACTACTTTATGTCGCCTGGATAGCATCTCTTTACTGTATCTTGGTACATGTGACACTATTAAATCCGTACCAATAGCAGACCCCATCTTAGGGATTCGATCCAATAGACCACGGATGAAAAACAAACATGATGAGTCAGATGTGCACCACCTTTTATATGTTACTAGACCAAGTGTGGACCCGTGGGTCCGGTTCCCCATCACAATATTCCACCACTCACCCACAGCACCCAACTGCGCAGGTGCGGCTGACATTTTTAATGTTTTAAAAGGCAATAACTTGTAAAATATAAGATCAATGTGAAGGCATCTCACTCTCCCTCTTCAGTCCCTTATTCCCCTCCTCCTTATCCTCCCTCTCCCCACCCTTCACCAACCCTCCTCTGCTTCCCCCCCTCAGCTCTAACTCCCCTCCCTCCCATCCTCTATCTTCCCCCTCCCTTCCTCTATTACATCAGCATCCCTCTTCCTACCCCTATCCTCCTCCATCCCCGCTCATCCCCCAGCACTCTCTCCCCTTCCTATTCACCCTCCCTCTTCTTTCCCCTCTCCTCCTCCCCTTCCTCACTCCCCCCTCACCTCTTCCTCTCCTTTCCTATACCCTCAGTCATTCCCTCCCTCCATATCCCCTCTCCACTCCATAGCCCCCTCCTCTCCCTCTATCCCCCACCTCACCCTCCTATCCCACTTCCCACAGCCCACCTCTCCTTCCTACCTCCCTCACTCCTCCCTCTTCTCCCTCTATCCCCTCCGTCTCCCACCTCCCACCTCACCACCTCTACTTTCCCCTCCCTGTCCCTCCCTACGCCCTCCTCTCTCTCTATCCCACAGACTCCATCCTCACCTCCCCAGGATCTTGATGTAAACCACCGGCGGCAATGAAGTTGTAGTTGAGGTGGGGGCTGTCAAGGGGGACGGGCTGAGCAGTTGGGGATGGAGAGGCCAAGGCCAAGTCCTTGCCCTGGGTCCCGCTCCTCTCCCTCCCCGCGGGCCCGGAGCAACAGCCCCCAGACCCCGCTCCAGCTGGCACCCCAAATCAGGGCCAGGAGCCATGCTCAGGTCCCAGTCTGTGTCCACTCCGCAGTGCCCAGAGCCCGGGCCCAGCAACAACCCCGGGGCTCGGCCCATGCTAGGCTTCTTCACCTTCCCTATTCTTTCCCCTCTCCTCCTCCCCTCCCCCACTCACTCCCTCACCTCTCCCTCCCTCCTTTCCCCAACCCTCAGTAACTCCCTCCTCCCTCCCTCCAAAACCCCTCTCCCTCCTTGCTGCCCCACTCCTCACCTCCCCCCTATCCCACCACCTGCGATAAAAACTGTGATTTTTTTTAATGAAAGCTCCCCCCGATCCCTCCACCCTACTCACGATATTTTATGTAAATGAGATTCGGGAACCCATTGTGACACAATGATAGGCAGGGCAAGTGGAAAAGTTCTATAAGTAGTTTTTGTAAAGTTAAAAATGTCAATAACTTATAAAATATGACATCAATTTGTACAATCTTGGCTAATGGACACACCAGGAAATGGTGAGCCAAAAATTGTAGTACTATCGTGTACCGTTTTGGTGGGTTTTGGGAATCGCGTATGCATACAAACAAAGAAGATGAGAGTTTTAGTAATATACTAGACCAAGTACAGACCCGTTGGGTCTGTTCCTCCAATGCCTGGTTGTGGTGGGGGGGGGGGGGACTGGGGGGTGGCTGCGGTGTCACACGCACTAACCACCCCCACACACACGCTAACTACCCACCCTTGATATTATATTTAAAATATTATTAATAGGGGGGGGGGGGGGGGGTAGAGCGTGAGGGCAGAGAGAGAATGGGCAGAGAGAGAATGGGGAAAGACAGAGAGAGAGGGGCAGAGACAGAAGGCAAGAGACAGAGGGAGGGGGGTGGAGGGGAGGAGGAGGCAGGGTGGGGGAGAGAGATGGGGAGGAGGGGAAGGGGGGCTGAGGGGGGTAGGGGAGGGTGGGCAGGGGTGGGGGGGGGAGGGGGGAGAGAAGGGGAGAGAGAGGGACGGTGAGAGAGAGGAGAGGGGAGAGAGAGAGAGAAGAGGGGTAGGGAGAGGGAGGATGGAGAGGAGGGGGAGGAGGGTTGAGAGAGGGTGAGAGAGGGAGAGGGGGGGGGAGGAGGGGGGAGGGGGGAGAGGGGGCAGGGGGAGGGGGAGAGAGGGGAGGGGGAGAGGGGGAGGGTGAGAGGCAGAGAGGGGAGGGGGAAGGGGGGAGAAGGAAGGGGGGGAAAGAAAGGAGGGAGGCGAGGGGTAGGGCACCCAGCAGCCGTCGGCCTCATAGTCAGCCTCAGCTCATTGGCCTCACATCCTTGGCGCATCCTCTCTGTACCCCTGGAGCCAGCAGGTTATCTCCGGGTCATCACAGAGGACCGAGGGGAGAGGGGGGGGGGGGGGGGGGGGGGGGAGGGAGGGTGGGAGTGGGCGGGGCGGGCATGGTCCTGGGTGAGCCTGTAGGCCGCCAGCGAAGCACAGAGCGATGTGATGATGGTGAAAAGCAGCGGGGGGACCAAACGATCGTGGCTTCCGCCAGTGTGACAGAGCCGGGCCAGGGAGGAGTGGAGGAGAGCCGTGTGGCAGCAGCCGTTATCGTCGCGTGGGGTGCGCGATGAAGGTACTGATTAACCATATAACCATATAACCATATAACAATTACAGCACGGAAACAGGCCTTCTCGGCCCTTCCATTCCGTGCCGACCATTTGTTTTCCCCTAGTCCCATCTACCTGCACTCAGACCATACCCCTCCATTCCCTTCACGTCCATATACCTATCCACTTTACTTTTAAATGTTAAAATCGATCCTGCCTCCACCACTTCTGCTGGAAGCTCATTCCACACAGACACCACCCTCTGAGTATAGAAGTTCCCCCTCACGTTACCCCTAAACTTCTGTCCCTTAATTTTTCCTGTCATGCCCCTCTTGTTTGAATCTTCCCTACCCATCAATGGAAAAAGCTTATCCACGTCAACTCTGTCTATCTCCTTTCATCATTTTAAAGACTTCAATCAAGTCCCCCCTTAACCTTCTGGCTCCAAAGAATAAAGACCTAACTTGTTCAACCTTTCTCTTGTAACATAGTTGCTGGAACCCTGGCAACATTCTAGTAAATCTCCTCTGTACTCTCTCTATTTTTGTTGACATCCTTCCATAATCAGGCGACCAAAATTGTACACCATACTCCAGAATTGGTCTTACCAATGCCTTGTACAATTTTAACATTACTCCCTACTCCTATTATTCAATGCTCTGGTTTATAAAGGCCAGTACACACAAAGGCTTTCTTTACCACCCTATCTACATGCGATTCCACCTTTAGGGAACTATGCACATTATTCCTAGATCCCTCTGTTCCACAGCATTCCTCAATTCCCTACCATTTACCATGTACGTCCTATTTTTGATTTGTCCGCCAAGATGTAGAACTTCACATTAACAGCATTAAACTCCATCTGCCATCTTTCAGCCCACTTTTCCAAATGGCCCAAATCTCTCTGTAGACTTTGAACATCTACTTCATTATCCACAACACCACCTATCTTAGTATCATCAGCATACTTACTTATCCCATTTTTCCTCCCCATCATCCAGATCATTGATGTACATGACAAACAACAGTGGACCCAACACAGATCCCTGAGGCACCCCACAGGTCACCGGCTTCCAACCTGACAAACAGCCATCCGCCATTAGTCTCTGACATCTCCCATTCAGCCACTGTTGAATCCATCTTGCTACTCCGCCATTAACACCCAAAGATTGAACCTTCTTAACCAACCTTCCATGGGGAACCTTGTCAAAGGCCTTACTGAAATCCATATAGACAACATCCACTGCTTTACCCTCATCAATTTCCCAAGGAACCTCTTCAAAAAATTCAAGAAGGTTTGTCAAACATGACCTTCCAGGCACAAATCCATGTTGACTGTTCCTGATCAGACCCTGTTTATCCAGATGCTTATATATATTTAATCTCTAAGTAATCCTTTCCATTAATTTTCCCACCACTGATGTCAAACTAATAGGTCTATAATTGCTAGGTTTATTCTTTGAACCCTTTTTAAACAATGGAACAACATGCACAGTACACCAATCCTCCGGCACTATTCCCTTTTCTAAAGCATTTGAAATATTTCTGTCATAGCAAAGCTCCTGCTATTTCTACACTAACTTTCCCTCAATGTCCTAGGGAATATTCCTGTCAGGACCCTGGAGACTTATCCACTTTTATATTTTTCAAAGTGTCAGTACTTTCCTCCTCTTTGAATCTCATAGTTTCCATAGCTACTCTAACTTTTTTCCCCTAACTCACAGAGTTCAATATCCTTCTCCTTGGTGAATACCGAAGAAAATAAATTGTTGAATATCTCCCCCACCTCATTTTGGCTCTGCATAATAGCTGTCCATTCTGGTTCTCAAATGGTCCAATTTTATCCTCTCGTTATCCGTTTGCTATTAATATAGCTGTAGAAACCCTTTGGGTTTACTTTTCACCTTTCCTTGCCAAAGCAACCTCATATCTTCTTTTAGCCTTCCTAATTTTCTTTCTTAAGATTCTTTTTACATTCTTTATACTCCACAAAGCGCCTCCATTTACTCCATGCCTCCTATAATTATTGTAGATATCTCTCTTTTTTCGAAAACAAGTGTCCAATTTCCGTTGAAAACCATGGCTCTTTCCAATTTTTACTATTCCTTTCAACCTAACAGGGACAATAAAGATTCTGTACTCTTGCAATTTCCCCTTTAAATGTCCTCCATTTCTCTTCTACATCCTTCCCACGAAACAAAGTGTCCCAATTCACTCCTTTAAAATCCTTACGCATTCCCTCAAAGTTAGCCTTTCTCCAATCAAAAATCTCCACCCTAGGTCCAGTTCTGACTCTCTCCATAATTATATTGAAACTAATGGTATTGTGATCACTGGTCCCGAAGTGCTCACCAACGCATACCTCCGTCACCTCACCTGCCTCATTTCCTAACAGGAGGTCCAGCACTGCCCCTTCTCTGGTTTTTACCTCTATGTACTGCTGCAAAAAACTATCCTGCACACATTTTACAAACTCCAAACCATCCAGCCCATTTACAGAATGTGTTTCCCAGTCTATTTTTGGAAAATTGAAATCTCCCACAATCACTACCTTGTGCTTACTACTAATATCTGCTATCTCCTTACATATTTGCTCTTCCAATTCTCGCTCCCCATTTGGCAGTCTATAGTACACCCCTAAAAGTGTTGCTACACCATTCCCACTTCTCAGTTCCACCCAAATAGCCTCCCTAGACGAGCCCTCTAATCTATCCTGCCAATCGAGAGCGGGCGGTGCCGCGAGCAAGGGCATTATGACGTGCGCAGCTGCCGGCAGTTTGATTAAAAATAAACAATCGGTTTGATTAAAAATAAACAATCCGTTTTGTGAACAACTTTTTTTTAAATATGGGGAAATAATTGATCAAATTCAGGGAGGAGTCGATTTCCGAAATCGTAATTTAAATCGCCACCGAAATTGTAAAAATCTCCGCATTTTTGCCTCAAATTTTCGAGGAAATACGTTTCAAAGGCAAAACGCTATACACCCACACACACACAGTTTTAAAAGTATACTAAACCAAGAGGAAAGGGAGAATGAGAGAGGGGGGGAGAGAAAAAGAGAAGGGAGAGAGAGAAGAGAGAGAGGGGGGGGGGTGAGAGGAGAGAGAGAGGTGGGGAGGTGAGGAAGAGAGAGAGAGAAGGAAAAAGGAGAGAAAGGGGAGAGAGAGAGGGTTGGGGAGAGAGAGGGATGGGGGGGAGAGAGAGGGGGAGAGACAGAAAGTGCGAAATTGAACCATGCATCACGCGTTCAGAATGTTCTGGAAATGAAGTGTGCGCGTCACATGCACGAAACCTGTCGGCAGCTCTATAGAATTCAGGGGACCAGCCTGCTACATCACACACACACTAACGACTACCTCCTCCCTCCCTCAAACCACTCCCCCCCTCCCTCTAATCACCTCCACCACCCCCCTCCCCCCCCCCTCCCCTCTCACCTCCTCCACCTCCCTCCTCCCCTCCCTCCTCCCTCCACCCCCCCCCTCCTCCCCTCCCTCCTCCCCCTCACCCTCTCCCCCCCTCCTCCCCTCCCCCTCCCCCCTCCCCCCCTCCTCCCCCTCACACTCCTCCCCTCTCCCCCCCTCCCCTCTCCCACTCCACCTCCCCTCTCCCCCTCCACACACACACACACACACACACACACACACACACACACAGCGGGTCCAATCTAAGCTGTCGATGAATACAACAAAATTTTAAACTGTCTTTGAAATTAAAAATGAATATTAAGAATTAGTGATGTTGTGACAAATAATTAAATTAAATTAAATGAAAACCAATGGAATCTACAACCTGGCAGCTGGGGGGGCACGGCCACCAGGCAGGCTGGGGGGGCAGGGCCAGGCGGGGCCAGTTGGGCCAGGTGCAATGGCATTGTGAGGCCAGTGGGTACGGCCGGGCCGGGCCACCAGGCATGTTGGGGGGGGGGGGGGGGGGGGCAGGGCCAGGCGGTACAGTTGGCCAGGCGCATAGGCATTGTGAAAGGGAGGGAGGGATTAGACATCTGTGTGATGGCGCTGTGACTCATGCAGAAGTTTGTTTTTGCTGGTCTGTGGATTGCGGAGCGAAATCGTTGAGGAGTCGGTCGGCTGCAGGCTTAGAGGTGGATCCATGCTGGTTGGGAAACCAACCTAACACCTTATTCAGCCACAATATCAACATGAGCAGGAGTGCAGGGTATTCGGAATACCCTGCGAATAAGCGTCAAGGACCTCAGCAAGGGGACCCCCTTCTCACGAGACCTGTTCGTGAAGAAGGTCTTGCTAGAGGCCTGTAAATTTGAGGCCAAGGACATCTACTGCCTCCAGGATTTTCCGGGTAACGGATATTTTGACGTTACCTTCAAGTATCTAACGGGATGGCAGAAGGTGATGGAAGTCTTCCGGGAGAGGGGCAATGAGCTCCGCTGTCGCTACTGAAAGTGCAGCCGCTCTTCACCCTCCCCCCAGAAGGAAAGGTTCATTACGGTGCACATGTTTAACCCACATGTGCCCGTAGTGGATGTCCTCACCTTCCTTGCTCGCTACGTTGAGGGAACAGGAGACTGTGTGGATGTGAAGGACGTGCACGGGATTTGGACAGCAAGCGGCAAGTCAAGGTAAAGCTGAGGGTGGACAAGGATGGAGAAATCGTCCACCCCCCCTCGGTTTTCGCGATTGGAGGAAACCGAGGATACTTGAGCTATGTAGGGCAACCCAGGCTGTGCAGGAAATGCAACAAGCCTGGGCATGTGATGGCCCAATGCACTGCAGTTGTCTGCAAAAACTGCAAGATGGAGGGCCATGAGACAAAGGACTGTCAGGCCAGCAAGAACTGCAACCTCAGCTGCTATCGGAGGTGGTCGCGATGGTGGCCCCACGGACTGTCTGTGTGGTCGGGGGGAAATGACTGTCGTGCTTCCGGCCTGGGGATTTTGCTGCGGGGAGGGAACTTCACCATCACTGAGGTCAAGGAAGTGGTTGGACGGCGTCTCCTCGTGGTGGACGTTATGTACCGTGGCTCTCCGCTCCGGCTGATAAATGTGTATGCTTCACCCACGCAGAGCGAGCGGCTGCCGTTCTCCAGCAGCTCCCAGTGCTGCTGGCCACGTCCCGGCAGCTCGTTCTTGGCCGGTGACTTCAACTGCATCATTGATGCCAGCTAGACGATCCGGCAGTGCGACAGCAGACTGGACAGCACGTCCAAGTTCCTGATGGAATGGTAAAAGACGCAAAGCTGCGATGATTCCTTCAGCGACCCTGCAGGCGGGTCCCAACAGCCGCAGTTTCACTTGGTCGAGATCGGACGGTTTAGCCCCGATCTCGGATAACTTTGTCATTCACGACGAAGGCTGTCACGGTGGGGAGACACACTGACCTCACGCCAGTGTTCTTCTCTGACCACTGCCTCCTTCAGGCTTCCTGACAGCTACGGAGGACCGGAAGGGCAGGCAGAGGGACGTGGAAGTTAAACACGAAACTGTTGACCCCCGAAAGAGTGTCGAGGAGCTAAAGAGGGACTACGCATGTTGATATAGAACGGTGAGGCCCCTCTTTGACTCCCCCCACACTCCTGGTGGGAAGCAACAAGGAAGAACATTTAAGAGGTTCTTCATAATTAAAGGGGTTCAGAGAGCAAGACAGTCAGAGGGAATTGTGCCAACACCAGACAGATTTGCAGCAACTGCTCCTTCTGCAGTCGAGCGGGGTGGATGTGAGGGAGGAACTTAGAGAGTTGAAGGACCGGCAAGCTCAGCTCTTCACCTCTGAATCCTCCAAGATCATCTTCCGATCTAGGGTCCGCCATGTGGAGCTGGATGAGACGTGCTCACGTTTTCATCTTCCATAAGGTTCACAGGGGGAGCTCTGTGATGAACAGCCTTAGGGAGGAGGACGGCACGGTAGCACCTCACAGACAGACATGCTGAGGCTGAATCCTTTTGCACAGATCCTTTGTCCTGCGACCATACCATGACCAAACTCAAAAACCACAGACAGTACCTCCTCTCCCAAACTTCCTGTAACAAGCAAAGGGGGAGATGGACATCAAAGAATGGAGACCCATAACACACGCTCTTGAATGTAGCACGTGTCAAGTCTGCTCTGGGACAGGTAGGGGAGGAACAGCAAGGAGAAGGGGCTAAGGGAGAGTCTGGAGGAAGTACTGACACTTTTGACAAACTAAGTCTCCATCCTGACAGGCCCCTAGCAGGAGCTATGAAATATTTCCATTATGAATAGTGCCAGAGGATTTTCGTACGCGTTCCTGGCGAACCCATCCAGTGGTCAAATTAATGGAAAGGATACTTTAGAGTAACATCGATGGATCTGATCAGGAACAGTCACACATGGGATTGTGGCCTGGAATTTGTGCTGTAAGGTCATGTTGAACACAACCTTGCTGTAACGGCGGTAAAGCGTGATGTTGTCTATATGGATGGATTCGTGGCCTTTGACAAGGTTCCCCATGAATTTTGGTTCAGAAGGTTCAATCTTTGGGTGATAATGCGAGTAGCAATATGGATTCAAACAGTTGTAGATGACCAGAGAGTAATGGTGGATGGCTGATTGTGTTTGGGAGTGGGTGCCTGGTCCATGTTTGTCATGTACAACAATGATCGGAAGTAGCTGCTAGAATGTAGATTCTCAAAGTCTGACATTTGGATGAAAGATGCCTGAAGTGCTACATCTTGGGCATCTTGGCAGACGAACCTGTGGAATGCTGTCAACTAGAATTAACTGTGCATAGTTCCCTAAGTGAATCGCCTGTAGAAATGGTGGTAAAGAAAGCCTTTGGTGTGCAGCCTTTGGTGTGCTGGCCCTAAATCAGGAGCTACAAGCATTGGTAAGACCAAGCTGGAGTATGGTGGTACAAGGTCGCGGAGATGACTGTCAACATACAGAGGAGATTTACTATATGTTGCCAGGGTTCCAGCAACCTTACAGAGATATAGTTAGGTCTTTATTCTTTGGACAGAAGGTTAAGGGGTGACTTGATTGAGGGTACTTTAAAATGATGAAAGGGATAGACAGACAGAGTTGACGTGGATACGTTTTTCCCATTGAGGTAGGTAGGGAAGATCAAACAAGAGGGCATGACATGATTGTAAGGGGACAGAGGTTTCAACGTGAGGGGAATACCAGAGGGTGGTTGGCTGTGTGGAATGGGGGGGGTTAGTCAGATGTGGTGGAGCAGAGGTGTAAGGCTTTTAACATTTAACATTAAAAGTAAAGTGGATAGGTATCGTGAAGGGAATGGAGGGGTATGGTCTGAGTGCAGGTAATGGGACGGGAAAACAAATGTCGGCACGGACTGGAAGGGCCGAGAGGGCCTGTCTCCGTGCTGTAATTGTTATATGGTTATATGGTTATAGGTGATCCACCTGGACCAAAACTGTGCTGTACCTGGCAGGAAAATCACAGACAGCCTAGCGCTGCTCAGAGATACCATCGCCTACGTGCAGGACAGACGGGTGGATGCCTGCCTAGTCAGCTTGGACCAGGAGAAGGCCTTCGACAGGATTTCGCACACGTACATGAGGGACGTGCTCTCCAAAATGGGTTTTGGGGAGGGAATCAGAAATTGGATCAAACTGCTCTACACCAACATCCGTAGTGCAGTCCAAAGCAATTAGGTGGGAATCAGACAGTTTCCCTGTAAGGTCTGGAGTCAGGCAGGGTTGCCCTCTCTCTCCTGTCTTGTTTGTCTGCTGTATTGAACCTTTTGCTGAATCCATCAGGAAGGATGCGAGCATAAGAGGAGTGACATTGCCAGGCAGTGGGGCATTCAAGTAAAGACCTCCCTGTACATGGACGATGTCGCTGTCTTCTGCTCGGACCCAGGGTCGGTTCGCAGACTGATTAGTATCTGCGACCAGTTTGAGTCGGCCATGGGAGCCAGGGTGAACCGCAGGAAGAGCGAGGCCATGCTCTTTGGCAACTGGCCCGACAGATCTTCCGTCCCCTTCACCATCAAGCCTGACTTCTTGAAGGTGCTGGGGATCTGGTTCGGGGGGGCTGAGGCATGTAACAAAAATTGGCTGGAGCGGATAGCCAGGGTGGGGAGGAAGCTGGAGCTGTGGAGGCAACGCTCCCTCTCCATAACTGGAAAGAATTTGGTCATCAGGTGTGAGGTGCTCTCGGCGCTGCTGTACTTGGCACAAGTGTGGCCTGTCTCTCCCTCATACGCCACAGGGATCACCCGGGCCATCTTCCAGTTCATCTGGGGGTCAAGGATGGACCGTGTGCGACGGGCCACAATGTACAAGTCAGCAGACAACGGGGGTAAAAGCGTGCCCAACGTCGCCCTCATTCTGATGGCCACCTTCGTGTGTGGCTGCATCAGGCGGAGTGTAGAGCCAAGGCACTTGGGCACCAAGTGTCACTATCTGCTGAGGTTCTACCTGTCCCCGGTGTTGAGAAGGATGGGCCTGGCGCAGGTGCCACGCAATGTGCCAGTCAGCTGGACATTGCCGCCCCATCTGTCGTCGCTGGAAGGGTTCTTCCGGACCAACACCTTTGGCCGCATGTCCATCGGGCAGTGGTCAGCACAGAATGTCCTGCAGGCACTGCAGGGAAAGGATTCTATGGACCCGGTGGCGTGGTTCCCTGAGCAGACTGCCCAGCTTGTCTGGCAAAATGCCTCATCGCCAGAACTCACCAACGAGCACCAAGACCTGGCTTGGCTGGCGGTGAGGGGAGCCCTTCAAGTCAGATCCTTCCTGCATCGTCGGAACCTCACTGCCAGCGCACGCTGCCCTCGGGACGGCTGCTATGGCGAGGAGACGGTTGCCCACCTCGTCACAGAGTGTGGGTTTGCTAAAAGAGTCTGGAGAAAGATGCAAGGGTCCCTGGTACGCTTTATCCCGAACAGCTCCGTCAAAGAGGACTCGGTGATTTACGGACTGTTCCCAGGGACACATTCAGAGGCTGACATCGAGTGCTGCTGGAGGGTCATCAACTCGGTAAAAGACACCCTTTGGTCTGCCCGAGCATTGATCACCACCCAGCAGAGCGAGATGTCTGCTGGGTGGTGAAAGAAATGTCTAAACTGTATTGATCTATTGTACAGCCTCCGAAAATGTTGGATGGATCTTCTGCAAGGTTAATGTATTGTATATATTTATCATTCGAATAAAGTATATTTTGAAATTAAAAAAAAAAAAAAGGGGTGGCGGGGGCGGATTGGACGTCCTTTGGTCTGTCCGAGTATTGTTCACCGCCCAGCAGAGCGAGATGTCCGTCAGGGAATGTTGCCGACTGGCCCGCTGCAGACTGCAGGAGTACGTGCTGAGGGACGCACTGAAGCTCGGTGCAGCCAACGCCAAGGCTCGGTGGGGGAGGGCCACAGTCTAAGGTCCTTCCGCTGCTGGATATGGGGGGTACGGTATGGTGGAGACGCCCCTCAATATAAGGGAAGGTATCCCACGCCATTGTGGCACGAGTGGGGGACTGATTTGTGGAAATTTGCGGAAAAGAAATGTCTAAACTGTATTGATCTATTGTACAGCCTCCGAAAATGTCGGATGGATTTTCCGCAAGGTTAATGTATTGTATATATTTATCATTTGAATAAAGTATATTTTGAAAAAAAAAAAAAAGGCGGGGGCTGGTTGGGAGTGGGCGGGCGGGTGGGCGGGCGATGCCAGCTGCAGGAGGCTCGGCGCGAGCATAGTGGGAGGGTCAGGGGAACAGAGCCGGGCTGCCAAATGAAGAGTGAGAGAGAAGCGGCTTGGATTGGTCGGAATGTGGGATTGTGATGTCAGTAGCTCGTGATTAGATTTTAAAATGAGTGTGAGTGTAGGGGGTGGGGGGGGGGGGGGGGAGGATTTTATTTTAAAATGTGTACATAAAAATGACTAAATGTAATGAGGTGGATTTGCGAATGTAAAAGCAAAATCGCGAGCGAAATTGAACAAATCTGGGAGTTTTTGCATGTGGTTTTGGCGGACCAAGGAATCAAACGTCAAAAATCTTGCCAAAAATCGAATGTCTGAAAATCAAATGTGACATACATACACACACACACACACACACACACACACACAGGGTTTTTTAGATAGATAGATAGATAGATAGATAGATAGTATTAGATAGAATAGATAGATAGATAGATAGATAGATAGATAGATAGATAGATAGATAGATAGATAGATAGATAGATAGATAGATAGATAGATAGATAGATAGATAGATGACCAAGTGGGACCTGTTGGATCCCTGGCATGAGGGCTCGCCCCTGAACGCAATATTCCACCACTCACCCACAGCCCTCGCAGCTAATGGTGAGTAAGGTGGGCTAATTCTATACTGTACTGGCGTCATTTCAGGAACAGGCTCACACACACACAGACATAATAACAACAAGGTGAGAGTTTTAGTAATATACCAAACTTAGTGGGATCCATTGGGCCCCGTTCCCCCAACGCAATATTCCACCACTCAACCCATTCCTCTCCCTCTCCCTCTGGCTCCTCCCTGTTTCTGTTCCCCAAGGGGTAGAGGAGGGGAGGAGGGAGGGCAGGCGGGAGAGGGGGGAATAGGGGAGGTGAGGAGGGAGAGTGTGGGAATAGAGGGAGAGGAGTGGGGGAATATTGATGCACAGCTCATTTCCCCTCATCCCCCAGCACTTCATCCCCCTCCTCTTCACCTACCCTCTTCTCTTCCCTCTCCTTCCCTCCCCCCATTCTCCCCTTCACCTTTCTGTCCCTCTCCTTCCCCCTTACCGTCAGTCACTTCCTCCCTCCATAACCCCTCTCACTTCCCTACCCCACACTCCCTCTATCGCCCTGCTCCCTCTCCTCTCCCCTACCCCGCTGCCCCAGTAAACACAATATTTAAATAACATTTCTCCTCCTCCCCTACCCCACTCCCTCCCTCTCCTTACAACAATGTAACACATATCTCATTGCACTGGGAGTCCTGTCATTTGTTAACATTGTAACAGGCAGGGCAAGTTTTAAAGTGACAATTTTTATTTTTATAGTGAAAAGCGAATTTTTAAAAGTTTAAAATGTGAATAACTTGTAAAATATAACATCAATCTGAATGGAACGCAGCTGTGTTTTTTTTAAAACTGTTTTTTTTTAAATGTAAATGAGATCCCATTGTGATGTCATTGTAGAGTGGAACACTGCTGATGGGCAGTTTATGTAAATGAGATCCTATTGTGACGTCATACGCTGCTAACTGCTTGTGCAAGTTCAAGTGATTTTTATCAAACTGGATTTTGTAAAGTTTAAAATGTAAAATATACCATCAATCTGAATGAAACCTGATACACCACACCAGGACAATGGTAAATAAGGTGGGCCAAAAATTGTAGCACTATTGTGTACCGTTTTGGCGTAATTTCAGGATCACATGGACAGACAGTCATAATAACAAACAAGATGAGAGCTTTAGTAATATACTAGACCAAGTGGGCCCTATTGAGTTCTTGTCATGTGGAAGGGCTGATCCCAGAACGCAATATTCCACCAATCACCCATAACCCCCAATTGCGCAGGTGTGGCTGACGTTTTTAAAGTTTAAAATGGCAATATGTGATTGTGTAATGTGAGACACAATGCAGGAATAGCTGATCATCAAATTTTGTTGTATTTAGTGCTACATGTGGAAGGCTGTAAAGGCCTGTGACAAAAGATGAGGGGATGTACCAGAAGCTTTTGCTTAGCTCTGTTTTCACAATTTAACGGGTTGAAAGTGAGTTTGAGTGGAGTAGATTGGAAAATCAATGCGTCAGGCAATTGGGCTGCAAATACTCTTTCCTGATGAAGCATTGATTTACTCATTTGTTCTTCTATTTGTTAGTGGCCTGAAGATTCTTATCTCACCCTTGAACAGACACCCAACCAATCCAACTCCTCCACCACTCTCCTTTGCCTTACAAAACTTGTTGTTTCATTCAGCAACTTCTCCTTTAACTCCACTTGTTTACTTCAAGTAATTGCTGAAGCCTTGAGAGTTTGCACATTCCTTTTTCATTGACTTAGTCAAATACATTGCTACTTTATGCTTGCTGCAAATTGAATTTGATTGTTTCATTATCTTGGCATGCTCTGATCCTGCTATCAAATCACATCCTTCTTTCCTGAACTTTTCTATCTCCATTTTAGAGAATAGTTTGACTATCAGTGCCTACGTCAAAGTAAAACTAAACTAAACTAAACTAAACTCTACATAAACTCCCACATATCGTTCTACCCTGTTTTTTGCAAGGTCCGAATTATATTTCCACAGATCCATCATATCAGTTCAAATGATGACACCTTCCACACCAGGGCTTTCTTTATGTCTTCCTTTCCACAGACATGGTGGGTGAAAGGGCCCAACCCTATGCTGCATTGTTCTATATTCTTTCTTCTAGAAATTAATGTGGTTGAGAAGTTTATGATGGCATTGTAGGGGAGGATGAAAGGTCTCTGGGAAATAGGCTTGAAATCTGAAGATAAATTAAAAATAGGTCACCCACTAAATAATTACTTTCGGGTCACATTCATTGGGCAAGACTCCAGTAGCCTGCAGCTACTTGATTGAAAAGAAGCCAATCTGGAACTTATTTTTAAGGAAGTTAATAGAACAAAATGGGACAACTACAGACAAATTAATCCTGCATCAATAACAGGCAAATTAATAGGTTTGTTTTTATTAAGAATCAAAATGAAGAATATCAGCCTGAATACATTACCTGCCAGTCAGTGTGGTATTGGAGGGGACAAATCCTGACCGAGTAAGCTGTTTGGTCTTCTTGAAAATTGCTGTACCTAGCCAATTTAGTAAAGTTTGATCATTATTATAGGTGCCAGGGGATGGTTTGCAGGGAGGAGGGCTCGGGGGATGTAGATGAAATGTCTCACTCTTCTGCTTCAAGAATAAGTGAAAGATCTGAGAAACCCATTGTAAATAATGTGGCCTTCCAGATGATCTGTGACTCTGTAGATACACAGGGAACCTTTCACAGAATTTAACCCCCAGAACATTTAGATTTTCTAATTTTTTCCAAACTCGTCCCATCAAAAAAGGTAGTAATAAACTAAACTAAACACCGCATGATAAAGAGCATGTATTAAGCACCATTGAATTATTAATCACCAGTGAAGCGATAGTCAGACTCTTGATTACTCTTCTCATATACATGTACTCTTGATCTTCCATCCTAGCCCTCTTGCACATTTTTAACTGCATTTTTTCTGTAATTGTGACACTATATTTTGAACTCTGCTTATTTTCTCTTGGCGCCTCTGTTGTGTTCATGAATGGCCCGGACAGCACAAAACAAAGTTTTAGTCGCAATGTTCTGAACAAACTGGCTCCCAATGATTGGTAAAGGGTCTCCAGATGAAAAAAGCAAGACCAACTATATTAATGCCTCAACAGCCTGCTAAGCCACATCTGGTTTGTCAGCCATCAAAGCTGTCAAACAATTATTCCTCAATGTTGATGCTGCTGCACCTGCTGAGTTTCTCCAGCATTTTGTGTACCCTATTTCTCAATGTTTATGGTTTTCAAAATCATTCAAAAATGATTAAATGTGAATTACATTTTTTTAAATGACTTAAGAAAATAATTTAAAGCCACAGAATAATTTACTACATTGATGACAACTCAATTAAAATGGAACAATGCAATTCATCTGAAACTCACCTCTCGAATTCACAGGTTTGCATCCGTTGAGCTGAAAGTTGTTGAATCTAGGTCTAGGTCTAGGCAAGCAGAAGTTCAGATGGCAGATCTTTCAGAGTTAGTGCCAGGAAACGTTTTGAAATTGACCCTGCGATGTTGAAAATACCAAAAAGCTGAAAATACTCAAAATGCCAGGCAGCCTCTGTGGAATGGGGAACATTGTTGATGCTTCAATATGATAATGGTTTATTGGAGGAGTTAACCATAAACTGTTTCACTCATTGAAGGTGCTCCCTGACATGCTGAGCATTTCTAGCATTTGCTGTTTTTATTTGAATTCTAGCAGATGTAGCACTTTGCTCAGTGCCGTTTGTCATGTTTGCTGCAGTTGTAAACTAAGGATCAAACATGGCAGTCAGCAAGGTCCCATAAAATAACGATGAAATAATCTGTTACAGTAGGAGGGCATGGTGGCACAGTGGTAGAGTTGCTGCCTTACATCGCCAGAAACCCAGGTTCAATCCTGACTATGGGTGCTGTCTGTACGGAGTTTGTACCTGTCCCTGTCACCATGTAGGTTTTTCCTGGGTGCTCCGGTTCCTCCCGCACTCCAAAGATGTACTGGTTTATAGGTTAACTGACTTTGGTAAAGATTGCAAATTGTCCCTAGTGTATGAGAAAGTGCTAGTGTATGGAGTAAATGCTGGTCGACATGGACTCTGTGGGCCGAAGAGCCTGTTTCTGCACTGTATCTCTAAACTAAACAAAGGGGTATTGCCTCATTAAATTGTATCTATTTAAAGTTAACATCCAGAGGATAACAGATCCGAAAATCATGAAAACTGAAGATGCTGGAAACACTAAGGCAAGGCATCGGAGGCAAGTGAGGAAATGGGACTAATATAAATAGGGACATGGACACGGTGGGCTGAAGAGCGTGTTTCTGCGTCGTACGGTTCCCTATGACATGAACACACGCAACAATTCAAGCACGATTAGAACATTGTGTAGTACTGCACAGGAATGTCTGTGTCGAACATGATGCCAAGACCAACTCTTATCTGCTTGATGATAAGCCATATCCTTCCAATCCTTGTATATCCATACACTTATCTCAAAGCCTTTAAAATGCCACTATCATATCTGCCTCCAGCACCACCCCCAACAGCATGATCCAGGCACTTACCATCCTCTGTGTAAAAAAACTTGCCCCTCAAATCTTCTTCAAATTTTTCTTCTCTCACCTTGTCATTGATGGAAAGAGAAATCCAGATTAAATTTTCCAGTCAATGATTCTTTGCATAACTTGGACAGAGTAATAGTAAGTTCAGTTTGGTAATTTTCAATTTTAAGGAAGGTGGAGAAGGGATAGTTTAATATGAAGGGAAGCCTCCAAGAGGGAGAGGTCAGGATTGTCATGGGAATTAACAATTGAAGTAATTGGGTTTATGGGTTAATGAGAGTGGTGAGAGAGAGAAAACACAAACACAAGAATGTAAAAATTGTCTGGACAAGGGTCCTGACCCGAAATGTCACCTATCCATGTTCTCCAGAGATGTTGCCTGACCCGCTGTTACTCCAGCACTTTGTGTCTTTTTTTGTAAAATGGCATCTGCGGTTCTTTGTTTCTACAATGTAAAAATTGTGTTAGACACAGCTCTAGAGATTGTTAATCAGATTAAAACAGCCATGTTTATGTAGAGAGAAGATCTGAACCAAAATGACAAAAGCAATCGGACATAATGGCATATTCCAGGGATGAGTCGTTGTGTCAGTCTATAATGTGTGCTCAAATATTTAAAGCAGGGCTTGAGTCACTTTTGTGCTGTGCTATAGTTTTCTAAAGAGTCTTGAAGTTATAGGAGTCTGTTCCCGGCATGCAACCTTACTTAGTGAATCCCAGTCGAGAGAAACGGGAGCAGGGTTCACCACATGTCCAGTTTCCTGGATATTAAGTAAATATTGTGTCCACTGAGCAAAGCAGATTTAATTTGCTGCTGTAATTAAAACATAGACTTGATCATCATTTTGTGGAGTTAGAGGAGCTCTATTGTGCTCCCCGACAGTCAGCAGCTGGTGGGCCCAAGAATTCAGACCTTGCAGGCAATTCTATAAACATTGCTCGTTAGCCAAGCATCAGCAGTCATCCTGTCATTTGAGGCTGTACTGAGCAACATGTATTGTTTGGGGATATCTTCAGAGAAACCGACAATCTGCCCGGCCATCTGAGCTATTGTAAGTTGTGATGGAGAGCCTGCAGAAGAGCTCCCCCATCCACTGCCTTGGCTTCTGTCCTAATCTTAGGCAGAGTTTCCACTGCAAATATGAGCACAGGGGCCTGCAGGCATTTGGCTCCAATCTTTAGCAATCTGTCTTGTCTGGATCCACAACGAGGGAGAGTGAAAAGGCCACAGCAAAGCGTCATCAGCTTCATTGCTATCCATCATTTGCTCTTGTAGAAGTCTCTGAACATGCTAACCAGACGTTCAGTATAAAGGAAAGAAACAAAGTGCTGGAGTAACTCAGTGGCAGAAACCCATATCTGGAGAATATGGATATATTCCTTGTGTCTCTGTTCAATATATAGAGATTAGCGGATGCAAGATGATGGAGATATTTGTCCCATATGCCACTATATGCTATTCATTCAGTCAACAAAACACTTCAAGTTTCTCACGTTTCTCATGATCCATTCAGTGCAGCCACTTATCTTTCATTTGCCTTCTCTTTGCTGAAGTTCAGTGGAGTTGCCAACCAGCCAACCATAAGGCTGACTCTGTTAGTTGAGCAAGTAAGGATTGATTCTCGTTCCTGTGGGAAATTCAAAATGAATGGATTATTGCAAGTCACATACTCCTCTTGAAGTTAATACTCCAAATGGGACTTGCTTAGATGGGCTTTGAGGAGATCTTGTCTCCTCTTTTGCGCACCACCTTGAAAAGTAATGGGAATAGCCTGACAAAATAAATGAATTATTATTTTAACTTTTCCCAAATTCATAACAAGAGGATTTCAGTATAGGAGTAGAGAGGTTCTTCTGCAGTTGTACAGGGCTCTGGTAAGACCACATCTGGAGTATTTTGTACAGTCTCCTAATTGGAGGTAGGACATCCCTGTGATTGAGGCAGGGCAGCATAGGTTCACGAGATTGATCTCTGGGATGGCGGGACTGTCATATGAAGAAAGATTGAAAAGACTAGGCTTGTATTCACTGGAGTTTAGAAGGATGAGCGGGAATCTTATAGAAACATATAAAATTATAAAAGGACTGGACAAGCTAGATGCTGGAAAAATGTTCCCAATGTTGGGCGAGTCCAGAACCAGGGGCCACAGTCTTTGAATAAAAGAGAGGCCATTTAAGACTGAGGTGAGAAAAAACGTTTTCACCCAGAGAGTTGTGAATTTGTGGAATTCCCTGCCATAGAGGGCAGTGGAGGCCAAATCACTGGATGGATTTAAGAGAGAGTTAGATAGAGCTCTAGGGGCTGGTGGAATCAAGGGATATGGGGAGAAGGCAGGTACGGGTTATTGATTGGCGACGATCAGCCATAATTACAATGAATGGCGGTGCTGGCTCGAAGGGCCGAATGGCCTCCTCCTGCACCTATTGTCTATGTTTCTATGTTTTCCCGCAAGGATTAAGTGCTGGGATTAAATGCCTGTATGGTTTGGCTTTCAGTGTTATTTTATGCAATTTTATCTTGTAATATTGTCATTATTTTAAATTACAGACCCAAAGCATATTCCAAAGCACTAGAAAATGCATCAGATAAATGGCAAAACATATATTTTTTGCCAAGACCTGGCTCTGGCCTTCCTGAGAAATCAATGAACAGATTTATTGCAATGAAGCTCACCTCACAAACCTTAAAACTTATTGCAATGTACAGTGACTTTTGTCTCCTTCCCAATTGATTACATTTCCCTCACAAACTTAGATCAATTTAGTTTTTAACTTCAGATATTACGATCACTGATGGAGTCACAGAGTCATACTGCATACTGTCATACTGCATGGAAACAGTTCCATCGGCCCAACTCGCTCATTCCAGCCAAAATGCCCCATTTACCCATGTTTGGTCCATATCCCTCTAAACCTCTACTCTCTACAGTATGTACCTGTCCGAGTATCTTTTAAATGCTGTTATAGCACCTACCTCAACTACCTCCTCTGGCAGTCTCATTCCATATACCCACCATGCTCTGAGTGAAAATGTTGCCCCTCAGGTTCATATTAA
This sequence comes from Okamejei kenojei, assembly GCA_035221665.1. NCBI lineage: Eukaryota > Metazoa > Chordata > Chondrichthyes > Rajiformes > Rajidae > Okamejei > Okamejei kenojei. Next base: position 107,895,875 of record CM069131.1, read on the forward strand.
ATCTTTCTATTCTCTCCTGACACCTACAGTATTTCCTTTGGTTCTTGATTCCCTTAGGATGGATAAAAGACTCAATTAAAGAAATCAATTATAATTGAAGGGCAAGGCCGACGCAAAGCAAATTAATAATAATAATGAAAGTACATGTGAAAATAAGTGATTAAGAATGGAATAAAGAAACGTAAGAAGGTGTAAGTGGATGTAAGAAAAAACAGAAGCATGTGATATTTAAATAATATTAGACCAAGTGCTGACCCGTTGGGTCTGTTCCTCGAATGCGCGGTTGCAGTGATCGGGCTGGACGGCATGCGGCGTCACACTAACGAACCCCCGCACACACACTAACTAATCCCCGCACACACACTAACTAATCCCCGCACACACACTAACTAATCCCCGCACACACACTAACTACTCCCCTTGCTATTATATTAATATTATTGAATTGCTCCTTTTACCCCATTACCGCCCTATCCACTGACGCATAGCCCCCAAACTCACAGGCGCATCTAGAGAGGGAGGGGGTGGGGTTTGAGAGTGAGGGCAGAGAGAGAATGGGGAGAGGCAGAGAGAGAGGGGCAGAGACAGAAGGGCAAGAGAAAGAGGGAGAGAGGGGTGGAGAGGAGGAGGGGAGGGCGGAAGGAAGAGAGATGGGAGGAGAGAGAGAGGGGAGGAGAGAGGGGGATGGAGAGGGAGAGAGGGGCTGAGAGGGGGGAAGGGGTTGGGGAGGGAGGGCAGGGGGGGGGTGGGGGAGAAGGATGGGGCAGAGAGAGTGAGGGGGAGAGAGAGTGGGGAGAGAGAGTGGGGAGAGAGAGGGGGGAGAGAGAGGGGAGAGGGGGAGGAGAGAGAGGGGGAGAGAGAGAAGGGGGGAGAGGGAGAGAGAGAGAGAGAGGAGAGGGGCGGAGCAGCAGGTCGCGGGGGCCCGAGCGAGCCCGGAGCGATCTGAGGACCAAAGATCCTAACGCAAGCTGTAGGCTCTTTGCTGAGGACTGCCAAAAGCTTCCGCCAACGTTACAGAGGATCGAGCCGCGAACACGGACATGGAGAGGAGGTCGGGGAGAGAGGGAGGGAGGAGAGGGGAAGAGGTGAGAAGAGGAGGGGGGGAGCCGGGTGAGTGAGTGGGCTGAGTGAACAGCAGAGAGAGACAGCACCAGCTTGACTCTCCGGAAACCGGCAGCTGAGTGCGTGGGCGGGCAGGCGGGGGATGTGAGGGGCTTGGATTCAAAAGCTGCAGAGGCAGCGAGAAAATGTCTTCAGCGCATGGGCACCTCTGACCAAAGATCCCATAGCAGAGCTTGCTATGGGCTCTTTGCCTCTGACCTCGCGATCTGCAGAACAAAGATCCTATGGCGGAGCAGAGCTGTAGGGTCTTTGCTGCAGAATGTTCTCGATATTTCTGCGCCTTTCTGTGCCTGTGGATTTCTAAAATCACAATGAACATCTCTACTGAAATGTGTAAAAATTTCCCCATTTCGGCATCTGGTTTTTGACGAGACACGTTTCAAATGCAAAGAATCACGCGCACACACACACACACACACAAGCGCACACACACACACGCCCACACACAAGCACATACACACACACACAAGCGCACACACACGCAGGCACACGCGCACACACACACACACACACACAAGCGCACACACACGCGCACACACACACACACAGTTCTAATAGATACTAGTCCAATTGCAGACATGTTGGGTCTGTCCCCCCCCCCCCCCCCCCCGATGCGCGGTTGCTGGGGGAGGGAGGGCGGCATGTGGTGTCACACACACTAACCACCCCCCTTGATAATATATTAATATCATAAATTTGCTCCTTTTACCCCATTACCACCCTAACTACCAATGCATAGTGCCCAATTCACAGGCGGGTCTAGAGATGGAGGGCGGGGGTTAGAGAGTGAGGGCAGAGAGAGAATGGGGAGAGACAGAAAGAGAGGGTCAGAGAAAGAAGGGCAAGAGACAGAGGGAGAGGGGGTGGAGGGGAAAAGGAGAGGGGTGGTGGGTGAGGGGAGGAGGAGGGGGTGGGTGGGGGGGGAGGATGCAGAGGACGAGAGAGAGATGGGGAGAGAGAGAGGGGAGGAGAGAGCGGGAGGAGGAGAGAGAGAGAGAGAGGAGGTAAGACAGAGGGGGGAGAGAGAGGGGTGAGAGAGAGAGGGGGGAGAGAGAGAGAGTGGGGGAGAGAGAGAGAAGGGCAGAGAGAGAGAGAAGGGGCAAAGAGAGAGGGGGAGAGAGATGGAGAGAGAGAGAGGGGGAGAGAGAGGGGGAGAGAGAACGAGAGAAAGGGAGAGAGAGAGAGGGGGAAGAGAAAGAGAGAGAGGGGGGAGAGAGAGAGACAGGAGTGCAGCAGGGAGGCAGGTCATGGGGGCCCGAGCGAGGCACGCAGTGATCCGAGGAGCAAAGATCCTATAGCGCGCTATAGGCTCTTTGCTGAGCTGCCAAAAGCAGTGGACGACCAGCTGATCGTGGCTTCCGCCAGCATTACAGACGTTCGGGCCGCCGACATGGACATGGAGAGGAGGTGGTCCCCTGTGATGGGTAGAGAGGAGTGGGGAGAGGGGGAGAGAGGGAGGGAGGTGAGGGGCGGAGGTGAGAAGAGAGGGGGGGAGTGGAGGAGGACCGGGCGAGTGAGTGGGCTGTGAAAAGCTGGAAACATGTAGCTGAGTGAGCGGGCGCGAGGGGAGGGACATGGCTTCACAAGCTACACCGACAGTGAGGAGAACCTCCTTCAGAGCGTGAGCGCCGGTGACCTCTGGATCTGCAGAACAAAGAACCTATAGCGGAGCGCAGCTGTAGGATCTTTGTTGCAGAACATTCTCAATCTTTCTGCGCATTTTGAGGGGAAAACTGTGCATGCGCGTTGACAGCAGCTGCATTAATCCACAGCGGCGGGGAGGCGGGGCCAGGAGGCAGGCAGGCCTCGATTGGTGGGCATGTGGGCATTGTGACATCAGCATCTGGCAAGAAGCGATTATTTTATTTAAAGTTAGTTTTGTGAACAATTTTATTCAAAATCTGGGGAAATAATTGACCAAATTTAGAGAGGTGTGGATTTCTAAAATCATAAGTTAAATCCCTACTGAAATATGTAAAAATCTCCACGTTTTTGCATCTGGTTTTTGAGGAGATGCACACACACACACACACACACACACACACACACACACACACACAGAGTTTTGAAAGTATACTAGACCAAGTACAGACCCGTTGGGTCTGTTCCCCCAATGTGCAGTTGCGGGGTGGGGGGCTGCATGCGGTGTCACACACACTAACTGTACCCCCCATACTCTAACTACCTCCCCCCCCCACACACACACACTAACTACCCCCCTTGATCATATTATAATTATTAATTTGCTCCTTTTATCCCATAACCGCCCTATCTACTGACGCATAGCCCCCAACACACAGGCGCATCTGGGAGGGGGTAGGGGGGAAAAGAGTGAGGGCAGAGAGAGAAGGGGGCAGAGACAGAGAGAGAGGGGCAGAGACAGAGAGATTGGCAAGAGACAGAGGGAGAGGGGGGTGGAGGGGAGGAGGAGAGGGAGGGTGGGTGACGGGGGGAAGGTGGGGAGGAGAGAGAGAGGGGAGGAGAGAGAGGGGGAGGAGAGAGAGGGGAGGAGAGAGAGGGTGGAGAGAGAGGAGAGAGAGATGGGGCGGATAGAAGGGTTGGGGATTTGGGGGAAGGGAGCGGGAGGAAGGGATAGTGGGGAGGGGGTGGAGGGGAGGGGGTCGAGAGAAGGTGGTACGGGAGGGTGTGGAGGGGAGGGGGTTTTAAGGGAGGGAGGGTGGGGGGAGGGGAGAGGTGGGGAGAGGAAAGTGGGGCAAAGAGAGAGGAGAGAGGACAGGGGTGAAGAGAGGGGGAGAGAGCGAGAGAGGGGGAGAGAGAGAGGGGGAGAGAGAGAGGGAGAGAGAGCAGGGAGATAGAGGGGTGGAGAGGAAGAGAGAGAGATGGGGGGAAAAGGGAGAGAGAGGGGGGAAAGAGGGTAGGGGGAGAGAGAGAGAGATAGGGAGAGAGGGGAGAGAGAGGGGGGGAGAGAGAGGGGAGGAATGGGGGAGAGAGGGATGAGGGGTGGAGAGAGAGAGAGAGAGAGGGGGAGAGGTGAGAGAGAGAGGGAGATAGAGAGAGAGGGGGAGCGAGAGCGAGGGAGAGAGAGAGAGAGAGAGGGAAATAGAGAGAGGGGAGAGAGTGAGGGGGAGAGGGAGAGAGTGGAGAGAGAGAGAGGGATGAGAGAGAGGGGAGAGAGAGTGGGAGTGAGAGAAAGAGAGGGGGGTGGGGAGGAGAGAGAGGTGGGGGCTGAGAGAAGGGAGAGAGAGGAAGTGGGAGGGAGAGTGGGAGAGAAGGAGGGAGGGGGGGAGAGAGGATAGAGAGAGGGGCCTTCTCTCTTGGACGAGAGGGAGGGAGAGAGAGAGGGAGAGGAGATGGGGCGGTAGAGGGTGAGGAGGGGAGAGAGAGAGAGAGGAAGATGAGAGAGAAGAAGGGGGAGAGAGAGATGAGAGAGGGAGAGGGAGAGAGGAAGGGAGTGAAAGATAAAGAGAGGAGGGGAGAGAGATTAGAGAGAGAGTGATGATGAGAGAGAGAGAGAGAGGGGGGGGGAGGGAGGTCGCAAGGTTTTTTCCAAAGCTTGCTTGCCCCCTTGCAAGGTTTTTATTGGTTTGCAGTTCGGTTTGTAGCGGGAGAGAGGAGCGTGACTTTACTCGCTGCGCCGGGGGCTGCCTTCTCATCGCATGCCCTGCGCGGCGATAACCGCCATGTTCTAACATCGGGCGGGGGAGACGGAGAGGTTTCAGAAGCAAACCAGTGGCCTCCGGTGACCGGCTGTGACCTGTTGTGACCTCCAGATCTGCAGAACGCTCGTTCTATCTGCCCATCTTGAAGAACGGGGTGGGGGAGTGGTTACGTACCTCATGAAAAAGAGCATCTGCTTTAATCGAGAGCAGGGGGGGGGAGGGGCAGTGCCGCGAGCAAGGGTGTTGTGATGTCAACAGGGCAGCAGTTTGATTCTTTTTTAAACAGTCCATTTTGTGAACAATTTTATTGAAAATGTAGAGAGATAAATGACCAAATTCCTGAAATCATAAGGTATATCACTACTGAAATCTGTAAATAATAGCCCGATCTGGCATCTGGTTTTCGAGGAGATGCATTTCAAAGGCAAAATGACACATACCAGGGCTGCCAACTCTCCCGCTTTCGGCGTGAGAATCACGCCTTGGAGCTATTTCTCACGCCCTCACACTGATCAGAAATTTCTCATGCTCAGTGGTGAGAAATTCTGTGATCACCCAAAATTTCAAAACTCATGGTCCGCGGGTGTGGGAGAGCCGGGGCTGAGGGAGGGGTGGAAGCAGATGTAGCGGCGGGACCAGATGCGGGGAGCTGCGGCTGGCGACTGTTTGCGGGGCCTGGGAGTCGCTCGCTGCAGCTCCGGCCATGGAGCAGCCTCAGTGCAAGAGTCCCGGGCCGATCGGAGGCGTCGGAAGCGTTGCGCCGCTGCCGCGAGAGTCTCTGTGCTGAAGGGACAGAGACTCTCAAAGGGAGGTGGAGAGAGAGAAGGGAAGGAGACAGGGAGATAGTGAGAAGAGAGAAGAGGGGGGGAAGAGGAGAGAGTGAGGTGTCATGAGAAATTCTGTGATCAATGAAAATTTCAAAACTCATATCAACTGCATTGGCCATGGGAGTTGGAAGCAGAAGCAGTGACGGGGACAGTTGCAGACGGGGAGCGGGGCTGGTGAGTGTTTGCCGGGTTGGCGAGTCGCTCACTGCAGCTCCGGCCATGGAGCAGCCTCAGTGCAATTTCGTCGGAAGCGTTGTGCCGCTGCCAAATTCGCCCAGGTGACCGGCATGGATCAGGCTGCGGCTCGGTGCATCCTGGAGGACAACCAGTGGCTGCCGGAAGTAAGTACCACGCACTGGGTAGAAACGGTGGAAGACAGTGGACTTCAAATGGGGGTGGTAGGAGAAAGCATCCTGCTTGCCTGCTAGATTTTCACTTACTGTAACTGCAGGAAAAATGTTCCCGATGTTGGGGAGTTCAGAACCAGGGGTCACAGTTTAAGAATAAGGGGGGGCAAGTTATGACTGAGATAAGGACAAACTTTCTTCACACAGAGTGTTGTGAATCTGTGGAATTCTCTGCCACAGAAGGCAGTGCAGGCCAATTCACTGGATGTTTTCAAGAGAGAGTTACATTTAGCTCACAAAATCAAGGGATATGGGGAAAAAACAAGAAAGAGGTACTGATTCTAGATGAATAGCCATGATTATATTGAATGGCAGTGCTGGCTCGAAGGGCCGATGGCCTATACCTGCACCTATTTTCTACGTTTCTATGCTTCAGTATATGGCAATAAAACTCGATCACTTGATTTTGAAGCATTCATGCATGGTGGAGGTATAATGTGATCATAGAGTGATACAGTGTGAAAACAGGCCCTTCAGCGCAACTTGCCCACACCCACCAACATGTCCCAGCTACGCTACCTGCTTTTGGTCCATACCTCCAAACCTGTCCTATCCATGTATCAGTCTAACTGTTTCTTAAATGTTGGGATGGTCCCTGCGTCAACTACCTCCTCTGGCAGCTTGTTCCACACACCCACCACCCTTTGTGTGGATAAAGTTAGCCCTTAAAAAGTTACCTCTTAAAAATACTTCATACAAAAAACATTGAAATGATACTTCTACAATGCACTAAAACATGATTTTAATACATTAAATTCCAAAAAGTTCATACCCTGGGAGGGGGGACACCCTTCTTCAACACCCTCTCCCCACTCGGTTGCTCCACACCCTCACCGGGTACCCTCAAGGCCAGTGATCAGTGATCGCTCAGCCTCCCCACTTTCAAAAACGCTCCGCGGCCCCTGGTTCACACTGCCAGATGTGAGCAGGGAAATGAGGCCAGTTGTCCATGATATTTGGATCCCAATGCTCAGCGCTTCATGTTTCGGAGTTGGCTAATGTTATTGATTTGTAATTAGCTTCAGGACAGTTTGTTATGAAAATGAAATAAATGGTATCAGAATACTTATACAGCTGAGTGAGTATAATTTTATGGATGGGAATTGTGTTCAACCAATTGATGACTTCTTTGACAAAGTGACTAGCATGTTAGATAACAAGGAAGCCAATGAATGTAGCAAATTTTGTTATCCATAATTTGGTCTGTGAAGTGCCCCATAAAGGATTACAGCATTAGCTAAGCACCTGTGGACTTGAATGTAATAGGTTAAGTCCAGGGGATCAGTGTGGGCCAGATATATTGTCAGTGCAAAGGGGCTAGGAGCAAGGCCAAGTGTGCATCCAGAGTCAAGGTCTGGAATAGTACTAGGTGTGCAGTCAAAGCTGGGACCAGGAGTGTGTTCAGCACTGGGAACCGAAGCAGGGAAGCAGCTATGATCAGGGTAGAATAGGGGGCCAGGTGTAGGGCTGGACTCAGGGACAGGAATGAGAGAAGGTATGCAACTGGAGTCAGGGCCAGGAGTAGTACCAGGTGTGCAGTGAGACCCAGGTTGGCCAACATGGGCCAAGTGTTTGATTATAATCTGATTTCCATACATGAATACACTAAGATCATTCATGTGCTGCATGTATGGATCAGAGCCTGGGCTCTACTGTGCAATGTAATTAGGAATGTAATTTACTCTAATCATATTCATAGCTAATCCAATTTAAAGCATATATATTGTATTCAAGTGTAAGTTAAAAGACTCGCTACAGTATGCACCATATTACACAATTTCAAGCTGAAAAATGTAAAAGTATACCCTCCTCCCCCCCAGTCACTACGCTCCCTCGGGCTTGGTCTCGCAATTTCTCACTCCCAACTCTCACCCAATGTTGGCAGCCCTGCACATACCCCCCTCCCGCCCCACACACACACACACACACACACACACACACACGCACGCACGCACACACACACACACACACACACACACACACACACACACACACACACACACACACACAAAGTTTTAAAAGTATATTAGACCAAGTGCAGACCCATTGGGTCTGTTCCCCCAATGCACAGTTGTGAGGGTGGGGGTTAGGGGGCGGCATGCAGTGTCACACACACACACTAACCACCCCCGCACACACACACGAACTACCCCCCTTGATATTATATTAATATTATTAATTTTCTCGTTTTACCCCATAACCACCCTATCAACTGATGCATAACCCCTAATTCTCAGGCACATCTGGGGGGAGGGGAGAGAGAGTGAGGGCAGAGAGAGAAGGGGCAGAGGACAGAGGGGTTGTGGAGCGGGAGGGGGTGGAGGAGATGGAAGAGGGTGGTGGAGGAGGGGGGAGGAGGAGAGATGGGGAGAGGAGAGAGGGGGGAGAGGGGGGGAAGGAGGGGGAGGGGAAGTGAGGGGGGAGAGGTGGGAGGAAGGGAGGGGGAGAGGTGGGGGGAAGGGTGGTAGGGGTGGGGGGAGAGGGGGGTGGGGGAGAGAGGGGTGGGGAGGGGTTGGAGGCGATGGGGAGGGGCTGGGAGGGGAGGGGGTGGGGGGGAGGGGAGAGGGGGGTGGGGAGGGGGTGGAGGCAATGGGAGGGGTTGGAGGGGAGGGTGTGGATGGGAGGAGGTAAGAGGTGAGGTTAGTGGTAGAGGTGGGGGTTAAGGTGGGGCAGAGGGGGTTGGGGGAGGAGAGCGGGGAAGAGGGAGGGAGCGGTAGGGGAGAGGGGGGCAGAGTGCGGAGGGAGGGGGAGAGGGGTAGGGAGATGGGTAGGGGGAAAAAAGAGGGGGAAGGAGGGATAGGAGAGAGGGAGGGAGAGATGCTGCTGTTATCGTCGCGCGAGACACGCGATAAGAAAGGTGGCCATTACTATCTCTGGGAAGCCCGCTATAGGATCTTTGCGCAGCACAGTGGGAGGCATTTTTTTCGCCTCCCACTGTGCTGTGGAGGTGGGGGGGGGTGGGAAGTGGGGGTGAGGAATGGGGGGAGGGGAGGGAGGGTGGTTTAAAGCGCGCCTGCGCGCTGACAGCACCTGCTATAATTCGAGAGGGGGGCGGTGCCATGAACAAGGGCATTGTGACGTCCGCAGCTGCCACGAGCAAGGGCATTATGACCTCCGGATCTGCAGAACGCTCATTTGTTCTGACCATTTTGAAGAACGGGGAGGGGGGGGGGGGGGGGGGCGGTGCATCGAGCAAGGGCATTGTGACGTCCGCAGCTGCCGCAGCTGAGCAGCAGTTTGATTTTTTTTCAACGGTGTTTTGTGAACAATTTTACTGAAAATGTGGAGAGATAAATGACCAAATTTAATGAGGAGTGGATTTCTAAAATCATAAGGTAAATTGCTACCTTTTTGACATCTGGTTTTCGAGGAAATATGTTTCAAAAGCAAAATGACACACACCCACAGTTAGTTAGTTAGTTAGTTAGTTAGTTAGTTAGTTAGTTAGTTAGTTAGTTAGTTAGTTAGTTAGTTAGTCAGTTAGTTAGTTAGTTAGTTAGTTAGTTAGTTAGTTAGTTAGTTGGACGGACCGACGGACCGACGGACCGACGGACCGACCGACCGACCGACCGACCGACCGACCGACCGACAGACAGACAGACAGACAGACAGACAGACAGACAGACAGACAGACAGATACCAATAAATGACACGTAAAATTGAAATGTGACTCCTGGAGAGAATTGTCAATGTTATGTGGATAAATGTGAGGTTATCCACCTTGGTGGCTAAAACAGGAAGGCAGATTATTATCTAAATGGTGTCAAGTTGGGAAAATGGGAAGTACAATGGGATCTGGGGGTCCTTGTTCATCAGTCACTGAAAGTAAGCATGCAGATACAGCAGGCAGTGAAGAAAGCGAATGGCATGTTGCCTTCATAACAAGAGAAGTTGAGTATAGGAGCAAAGAGGTCCTTCTGCAGTTGTACAGGGCCCTAGTGAGACCACACCTGGAGTATTGTGTGCAGTTTTGGTCTGCAAACTTGAGGAAGGACATTCTTGCTATTGAGGGAGTGCAGCATAGGTTCACAAGGTAAATTCCCAGGATGGCGGGACTCATCTCAACTCCTGTACATCGGCGAGAGCAAGCGCAGGCTCGGCGATCGATCCGCTGAACACCTCCGCTCAGTCCGCCTTAACCTACCTGATCTCCCGGTTGCTCAGCACTTCCCCTCCCATTCCCAATCTGCCATTTCTGTCCTGTACCTCCTCCATGGCCAGAGTGAGGCCCAGCAAAAGTTGGAGTCACTACCTGCTGCACCATTGTGCGCTGCATCATGTTCAATGCTTTGGCACCTTTCCAACAATTGCCAGACAGCCATCAGTGTGATCAATGTTTGAACCAACATGGCTGCATTGTCATAAAGTCAAAGGTAGATGCAAATGCTGGAGAAACTCAGAGGGACAGGCAACATCTCTGGTCAGAAGTAATGAGTGACGTTTTGAGTCGTGACCCTTCTTCAGACTGATGTCAGGGGAGGGGGCGGAACAGAGATAGATTGTAGTCAGAGACAGTAAGACTGGCGGGAGAACTGGGAAGGGGGAGGGGATGGAGAGAGAGGGAAAGCAAGGGCTATTTGAAGTTTGAGAAGACAATGTTCATACCGCTGGGGTGTAAGCTACCCAAGCAAAATACGAGGATTATCAGATTTCATAAAGAGTCTCAAGTATCATTGCAGCAGTGAGCCATCCACCTTGTTTTCTTTCTTTCCTGAACAGTTAATCCCATCTCAGGAGCTCATGGAGACTTGAGTAATAACTGAATTATTATTGATATCTGTTCTCTCGCACTTCAAAATGGAAAATCACAGGATAAATTAACATTTCACAGAAGTGCAAAATAAGTGTTAATAACTTGACAGCACTTCGATCCAACAATATATATCTGCTGTTGGACTTCATTGATTTTCCAAGGAAAAAATATTGGGCATGATATTAAATGGCCAATTCTTTGTCATTGTCTCCGAATTCACCCATGAGGTTTCTCAGCATTTCCAAAATGGTTTGTCTCATAAGACAAAACTTAGAAGCAAGCATCAGTATTTTAAAAAAAATATCTTAAAAATGTATTGCCCTCTTATTAAAAAAAAATGAAGCTGTCACCTCCAATCTAAAATAACCCAGTAATCAGGGTTGGTAAAATATGCTTCAGTGATATTTAAGAACATTTATATTTTTCATTCCAAAAATGTGATGAAAGCGTGATGTTAATAAAAAAAATGTTTTTAAAATATTAAATATAAAACTGCAGGCATCAATGTAGATTGCCAGGAGACAATGATTATAATGGATTTGCAAATGCAAAAGCATGTTCAATTTTAAAAGTTTAATTGCACTTACTCTTAAATGCAATTATTGACATTGAAAATATCAAAGAAGTGAATGACATTTATAAAGGACAGAAATTCAACAAGAATATTATGTAATCACATCATAATATCTTTCACTATCTTAAAACATAATGAAATAAATTCTAATTATAAATGTTAAGAGGGTTAGGGTTAAATGTTGTTAAGCAAGAAATATTTATTCAAAGATAGACACAAAATGCTGGAGTAATTCAGCGGGATAGACAGCATTTCTCGAGAGAAGGAATGTGTGACGTTTCGGGTTGAGACCCTTCTTCAGATTGGTTAGGGATAAGAGAATCATATTTATTCAATATGATTTTAATATTCATTGTCAGCAGCTTCTGATCATTAAAATATCTTATAATAGATACTTTGTTCATTAACCAACTTTATTCAATTAGATTATGAACTATTTTCTGATCATTTGTTACATATCCACAAGTGATAAAAATGAAAAAAGAATAAACTAAAGCCAATGGGTATCCCTAAATTCTTCAAAAAAATTGCACCATCAAACATGCTAATTATGCACCTAATAATGCCATTATATTTCTAACTAATGTGTATTAATGTCACACAGATGTCAAGTAATAATCTTCCTTCATTGCAGATTCTGGATTTTTTCTCTATAACTGCAATGATACCGCACCTTAAAAGAAACCAGGAATTGCAGATGCTGGTTTACAAAAAAAGTGCTGGGGCAACTCAGTGGGTCAGTCAGCGATTCTGGGGAACTTTCATGGGTGCCTTGGCTTGGACTGATCAATTTGCCAGTCCATTGATAATGTGGCTAAGCCAGCCGCTGGGACAATAGCTGTCAACATATTGCCTCTACAAACTAGATACCTCTTCCACCTTCTCTCTTTAACGTCTGCCAGAGAACTGGGGGTGAGCCAGAGGAACAATAGGATCATGCTCATTAATGAAAACACAAAATGCTGGAATTGAACCATTGAACCATTGGACCAGGGTGGGGTGGGAGATTGCAACCTTCACGTGGTCCGCCCCGTTTTGAAGAATGCAATCAACCCGGCGTGCACAATGAAATAAGATCAAATAGAACAAGTTGTCTTACAACTTTAGGCTGTGCACACCATATGCTAGAAGAAGAAGGTTGGACCAGGGTGAATGTTTCCAGCATTCGGATGTTTTTATTTCAGATTCTGGCATCTCCAGTTTTGAGATTTCTGTTCATGTTCAGGCCGAGGCTGTATTTGCTCAAACAAAGGACTCCCAGACACTTTGGCAAATGGCAATTCACGTGTTGGGTCGTACACAGTTTCAAAGAAATCCCAGTTGAAAAGGTTTCCATTGAGTGCACCTTGAAATTTCAAAGCCACATAAGGTCATAAGTGATAGGAGCAGAATTAGATCATTCAGCCCATCAAGTCCACTCCGCCATTCAGTCATGGCTGATCTATTTCTCCCTCCTAATCCCATTCTCCTGCCTTCTCCCCATAACCTCTGACACCTGTACTTATACATTCCGTTGCCACCTGGTGCAGTCTCAGTCCTTCAACATGATCTGCCTGCCACCACCCCCTGGCCGAATGTTGAGAGTATGAGACCTTTAGTTTCCCGTGGCCTAAATACTCTGCCAGGAGCACATGCATACATCACCCTGCAGTGTATTGGAATCTTTTCCAAAAGCCCTGAAGCCTCGATCAATTTTATGAAACATTGTACTTTCACAGTTAAACGTGGAGAGCTCATAAATAGGCTAACCATTGATTACTTGTGGCCAACCTTCAGTTTAATCAGTCCCCATTGTACCATCTTCGTATTGCTGTTGCAGTTAATGGGGGTTGGAGGAGTAGGTGGCAAAAGTGTAATTTAATTTCAACTGGGTAGTAAAACTTGTTTGCTTAATGTGGGAGGCCCACCATGCAATCTGTTTGATTTCCGGATGCATCGGAGTGGTGCCTAAGGAATATCAGTTGCAAAGATTGATGACTGGTCTATGCACCAGCTCTATTTTCTGCACCATTGGAATGAAGTGTCACTCCTACTGCACTGTTATTTCTGCATATAATGAGAACAACATCCCTTAGTTTCTCAAGCACTTTTGTCATCCCTTATCTTAAGATTGATTTGGCAATTCTCTTAAGGAAACCATATCTGCTTTTAACATTTTTAAAAGTTAAAATGTATGAGTAAAGTGTATGTAAATTAATTTTACTATCAAGTGCTGTGAGTTGAGTATTTTCTGTGCATTTTGCCAAGCATCAGAAAAGGGAGCCAGACTAGCAACAAATACATCATCACACCACCTCCTTCAGATGAAGTCAGTGAGCTGAAATGTTCACTCAGTTTCTTTGTTCACGGGTGCTGCATAACTGTCGATAATCTCCCGCAGTTTTAGTTTTTATTTAACAATAAGAATTTTCTGTGACATTCAAACACCAAAAAGAACATTAGATGAACAACTGATTTAAGAAAGAAGCCAAAGACTTTATTTATGCCACTGAGTGCAATTTAATTTCTTTGTATTATCAATTTAAACTTTTTTTTTGGTCACAGTCTATTTTTGTTTGAAAACATGATGCCATGGAATTCCAGCTAGCACTATCTATGGGAAGGCTAGCACTATTAGGAAGGCTAAAAGAAGATATGAGGTTGCTTTGGCAAGAAAGGTTAAAGTAAACCCAAAGGGTTTCTACAGCTATATTAATAGCAAAAGGATAACGAGGGATAAAATTGGACCATTAGAGAACCAGAATGGACAGCTATCTGCAGAGCCAAAAGAGATGGGGGAGATATTGAACAATTTCTTTTCTTCGGTATTCACCAAGGAGAAGGATATTGAACTCTGTGAGTTAAGGGGAAAAAGTAGAGTAGCTATGGAAACTATGAGATTCAAAGAGGAGGAAGTACTGACACTTTTGAAAAATATAAAAGGTGGATAAGTCTCCAGGTCCTGACAGGATATTCCCTAGGACATTGAGGGAAGTTAGTGTAGAAATAGCAGGAGCTATGACAGAAATATTTCAAATGTCATTAGAAACGGGAATAGTGCCAGAGGATTGGCGTACTGCGCATGTTGTTCCATTGTTTAAAAAGGGTTCAAAGAATAAACCTTAGCAATTATAGACCTATTAGTTTGACGTCAGTGGTGGGCAAATTAATGGAAAGGATACTTAGAGATAATATATATAAGCATCTGGATAAACAGGGTCTGATCAGGAACAGTCAACATGGATTTGTGCCTGGAAGGTCATGTTTGACAAACCTTCTTGAATTTTTTGAAGCGGTAACTAGGGAAATTGATGAGGGTAAAGCAGTGGATGTTGTCTATATGGATTTCAGTAAGGCCTTTGACAAGGTTCCCCATGGAAGGTTGGTTAAGAAGGTTCAATCTTTGGGTGTTAATGGCGGAGTAGCAAGATGGATTCAACAGTGGCTGAATGGGAGATGTCAGAGAGTAATGGTGGATGGCTGTTTGTCAGGTTGGAAGCCGGTGACCAGTGGGGTGCCTCAGGGATCTGTGTTGGGTCCACTGTTGTTTGTCATGTACATCAATGATCTGGATGATGGGGTGGAAAAATTGGATAAGTAAGTATGCAGATGATACTAAGATAGGTGGTGTTGTGGATAATGAAGTAGATTTTCAAAGTCTACAGAGAGATTTGGGCCATTTGGAAAAGTGGGCTGAAAGATGGCAGATGGAGTTTAATGCTGTGATAAGTGTGAAGTGCTACATCTTGGCAGGACAAATCAAAATAGGACGTACATGGTAAATGGTAGGGAATTGAGGAATGCTGTGGAACAGAGGGATCAAGGAATAACTGTGCATAGTTCCCTGAAGGTGGAATCGCATGTAGATAGGGTGGTAAAGAAAGCCTTTGGTGTGCTGGCCTTTATAAATCAGAGCATTGAATATAGGAGTAGGGAAGTAATGTTAAAATTGTACAAGGCATTGGTAAGACCAATTCTGGAGTATGGTGTACAATTTTGGTCGCCTAGTTATAGGAAGGATGTCAACAAAATAGAGAGAGCACAGAGGAGATTTACTAGAATGTTGCCAGGGTTCCAGCAACTATGTTACAGAGAAAGGTTGAACAAGTTAGGTCTTTATTCTTTGGAGCGCAGAAGGTTAAGGGGGGACTTGATTGAGGTCTTTAAAATGATGAAAGGGATAGACAGAGTTGCGTGGATACGTTTTTTCCCATTGAGGGTAGGGAAGATTCAAACAAGAGGGTATGACATGAGAATTAAGGGACAGAGGTTTCGGGGTAACGTGAGGGGGAACTTCTTTACTCAGAGGGTGGTGGCTGTGTGGAATCAGCTTCCAGCAGAAGTGGTGGAGACAGGATCGATTTTAACATTTAAGAGTAAAGTGGTAGGTATATAGACGTGAAGGGAATGGAGGGGTATGGTCTGAGTGCAGGTAGATGGGACTAGGGGAAAACAAATGGTCGGCACGGACTGGAAGGGCCGAGAGGGCCTGTTTCCGTGCTGTAATTGTTATATGGTTATATGGTTATCTTGGCCTTGCCTCAGATTGCACCTGACTGGAAGTTACAATGGAAACCATTATCATCTGCTCTCGCAAGTACTATGGTCTGGAAATGTCGTGGAAAACCAATGATGACTAACAGCACAGGACAAATTCACCCAGCACTTGCCAGTCTTCGTCCCACCCTCACTTCACTTTTCTAGTTTTCATCCCCCCTCCACTATTCTTATCTGTCTGAAGAAGAGATCTAACCCAAATGTGGAGTAGACTTGATGGGCCAACTAGCCTATTTCTGCTCCTAATGTCTACTGAAATATGTCCTCCTTTTCTGATAAAGCTTTCCTTTCTTGGACATCTGAGATGTCTTCTTTCTTTCCACTGGCGGTGCTGGCTCGAAGGGCTGATTGGCCTCCTCCTGCACCTATTTTCTATGTTTAGTAAACATGATTTTCCCTCCTGATTTCATAGATTGATCCCTCACCTGCATCTCCTTTGTGTCCCATAGTTCTGTTGTCGCTCCTCCTTCCCCCAGATGGAGCAAGGATAGGGTTCTCCTGGTCCTCACCTTTCACCCCACCAGCCTCCGCATCAAACTCATAATTCTCTAACATTTCCACCACTTCAATCGCAATCGCACCACCAATAATATCGTCCCCACCCCATGCCTTTCCCTTGCATAGAGACCATTCCCGCCACAACTCCTTGGTTCATTCATCTCTTCCCACCCAAACCACTCCCTTCCCAGGTACTTTCCCCTGCAACCGTAGGAGATGTAACACCTGTCCCTTTACCTCCTCCCTCACATCCATTCTGGGACGGCAGCAGTCCTTGCAAGTGAGACAGAGGTTCATGTGCACCTCCTCTCACCTGATTTATTACATTTTCTTCATTACATCAGCAAGACCA
Organism: Okamejei kenojei; assembly: GCA_035221665.1. NCBI lineage: Eukaryota > Metazoa > Chordata > Chondrichthyes > Rajiformes > Rajidae > Okamejei > Okamejei kenojei. The sequence continues at coordinate 107,912,564 of CM069131.1, forward strand.
AGCGTAGACTCGACACCTGTTTCACCGAACACTTGCACTTGTTCTGCCAAGGCTTGCTGCATTTCCTGGTTGCTAACCATTTTAACTCCTCTTACCATTCCCATATTAACTTTTCTGTCCTGGGCCTCTTCCACTTCCAGAGTGAGGTCAAACACAAACTGGAGGAACAGCATCTCATATTTGGGTAGCTTACAAGACATGCTTATGAACATTGAATTCTCCAATATTAGACAAACTATCAAAACCCCCTCATCTTCCCTTCCCCTTTCTTTCACCCTTTCTTTCACACCACCTGGACTCGCACGTATTTTTTCCCTCCTATATTCCTTCCTCTAGCTTCACAATGTGCAGCTCGCCAGTCCTTATCCTACACCTTTTGTCTTTTCATCTCTGGCCTTTGTCCAACCATCTGCCTATGAAAAACCCTGCTTACCTGTATCCACCTGTTACTTGCTAGGCTTTGACCTGCCCCTCCTCTCAAGCTTCTTACCCCTCCTAACCAAATTCAGTCGGTAGAAGGCTCCCGACGAAACATTGCTAATCCATTTTCTCCAGGGATGCTGCCCCACCTGACGTGTTCCTCCATCACTTTGTGACATGTTCACATTTCTCTCCTCCTTTTTACACCAGCTGTGTTGAGTACAGCTGCCTCCAAAAAAAAAAAAAGTTACTTCAACATACACTCACCATCTAATGTGGTACCTTCTGAATTTCATGACTTCACGTTATTACATTTATCTGCTTTTCTAAAGTGGATACAAATGTAGGAAAATAAATGGAAGGACGATATAGTGTTTTTTGCTGAAACTGTTTTTCGCTGAGTTATGGGAAGTTTAGAAATAGTTCTGAGAAAATAGTTAACACCAATGATTGAAAGTGTTCATCAGGACTGTGTCAGTTGCTCCATCAGCCCATCCCAATGGCATGAAAACTTGACACTTCTTCCTGCAAACCCTCAGAACTCCCACCCACCTTCCATGAACTATTTCTCCCCACTGTTAACCTGGAAAAGCAAAATAATAATTGGAAAAGTACCTCAAAATCAATAAGGGAAATAAAAATATTTTCAGACGAAGAAAGGTTTTGACCGAAACATTACCCATTCCTTCTCTCCAGAGATGCCGCCTGTCCCGCTGAGTTACTCCAGCATTTTGTGTCTATCATTGGTTTAAACCAGCATCTGCAGTTCCTTCCTACACAAAATCTTTTTCAGACCATCCTTGGCCAATTGAATACAAATCAAATTGCCCACAGTGTTCTCAACTTTTGAATCCTTTTACCTTCAAAATAACGTGAACTGTGCCTGAGCTGACTGCCACTTGCTGGCACACAGGCAGCCAACAATCACTGCAGCAGCCTGTGGTGCATTGCAGAGGCTTGACATTCCTGAGGAAAGGGAGAACCACTTTGCACCTGGTCTGTTGCTTCTTTGGCTTAGTTTTAAATGCAAGTGCCCTGATCCTCTGTGATCTGTCAGGCTACAGTAATCTATCAATGGGCATACAGTTTAATATTTTAATTGTAATGCATTCCTCCAACAGGCTTATTATATGTCAATGCTGTTTTTTTTAATTAAATAAACCTGTCTCTTTAAAGCTCACTTAGCCAAGTCCCTGTAAGATAGGAATTTTCTGCTAACTTTCCTGCAAATTTTTCTGAGGTCATGTACAGAAGTAAATTCAATCAGATGATTATAAAAACTGATGAAAGTTTATTAATGCTATTAACTTAATTGTGACAAACAGATCTCATGGTTTGAACTGACTTTGCAGAATTCAAAGTGACTTCTGTCAATGCAAATTGGATGCGATTGGTTTTGAATGTAGGCTGCTTGTGCAATGAAAGATGACAATGCCTCACGCACAGCCAGCCTCGATTATCTTATTCAGAATTTCTTACTTGCTGGACTTGTTTACTTTTCTGTCGGATTAATTGGCAGTTGTCTGTGTCTGTGACCTGTTCAGGAAGACGACCTCGGAACAGGACTGCTACAGAGCGAGTAATGTTCTTAAAACCTGAGAATGCCCAAACACAGGTGCATTTGGGAATTAAGTGAACACTAAGGTCCTCTGCAGAGATTGGTATGATTAGATACATTCCTCATTTGGAGAGCAGCTGATTTGTGCAAGTGCATATTGTGACAAGTGCCCTGTTGTACTTCCAGTACTTGATGCAGGAACTGCAAATCTTTTCTCTGTACCTCAGCACGTGTGACATAATAAACCTAAAGCTAAATGTATTGCAACATACTCCAGTGCAGGAAAACTCCACCTGAAATGCCAGATCTCAGGCGAGGATGTCTGCCTACAGATGCTACAGCTACAGATGCTACAGCAAGCAAAATTGCATTGAGCCCATTGAAATCAGGGTGAAGTATGGGTTGCTAAGAGAAGTTTAATGTGGCCTTATGTCTGATTTATTTCAGCTAGCTTTGTATTTAATTACTTATAATTATGTGTGTTTTCCCATGTTTCAGTCTATTTAAAAAATAATGAATTACATTATTGGAGTCCCACAATGGAACTGTCTGATTCTAGAATATTAACTCCAGAACATGAAGTCATACAGTTTGGAAACAGGTCCTATGGCCCAACTTGCCCACATCAACCAACCTGTTCCATCTACACTAGCCCCACTTGGTTGCGTTTCGCCTATATCCCTGTTGTCGAAAATTTTTAGTTCAAATACTGGGGGAGCATGATGGGAAAAATGGCCAAGAATGTAGTCAGAATAGCAAAGCTGAAACATTTTGCTGAAAAACAGGCTTCCTTATCTATTGAGGGAGGATAGTTATTCGCCGTTCGGTCTATCTGTTGCAACCTTGAGATTACAGCTGCTCATTGTCACTGTGTTAAGCAGGCAAGTCTCCCAGAAGTTAACAAACTTTTTTTTTAATGAGTAGACCCCATCAACACTCCCTACAGGGACATTGACATTTATGGTATCTACTTGTTAATTATATGGGAGGGAAATTTCAAAACAACAAGAAACGCTAAGATTGAAGTTAACTCTGGGGGAAGACAAAGATGGAAGGTTACAGAGACATTGATTAATGGTTTAGTTCAACCCCACAAGTAACCATTGTGCCATGAGGATATAAACATGGTGGTTACTACAGCTTTTAGAAGCAGTTTTGGCTTGCTCACACTTTTTCCTGATGTACATCGCTAAGGCCGTTAATAAACTGCCTTGTTTGATAGACACACCACTGATGTATGTGCTGGTTTATTTTGTGTCTGTGCCTTTCTGAGTAAAGTCAGATATAGGGTACGGGTAAAGTACAAACATCCTCCCCTACAATCCTTCTAAACCTGTCCTATCCATGTACCTGTCTAATTGTTTCTTAAACGTTGGGATAGTCCCAGCCTCAACTACCTTCTCAGGCAGCTTGTTCTATACACCCACCACCCTTTATGTGAAAAGGTTACCCCACAGATTCCTATCTTTTCCCCTTCACCTTAACCAATGTTCTCTGGTCCTCAATTCCCCTACACTAGGCAGAAGACTCTGTGCTTCAACCAATCTATTCCTCTCATGGTTTTATACATGGAATCATATTTATACATATATATTATATTTATGTATAATTTCTTAATATCATATTTTTTAATAGTTTCTGGGAGTTTTGAATGTTTGTGATTGTTCATGTAGTTTGGAATTTATTTGGAGTTTGTAGTGTTTAATAGTAAGATTAAATGAGAACTTACCAGTTTGAAGTTTGATCTTTATTTTATGAGGAGTTACGATGAGGGATTACGTGAAGACCCCGCCAGCACGCATGCGCGACATTCTTCAAAGCAGTGGTGTGAAATCACATATACCAGAGTAGACAAATATAGTAAGATAAGAGAGAACTTCCATACCAGTTGAACTTTATAATAGAGGGTTTTGGGAGCGGAGGGCACGTAATCCCTCATCGTAACTCCTCATAAAATAAAGATCAAACTTCAAACTGGTTAAGTTCTCATTTAATCTTACTATTTTACTTCGGGAGTCACGTGAGTGACTACGTGACGATTTCAAAGCTCTGTGATTTCATGCCCTGGAACGAGACCATGCTCACACACTGCCATTCTGGGAATGGAGGATGAACGTATTTCACACACGGACACTGTGCTGAAAAACAATAAAGGTATTATTCATACCTAAAATAATATGCCCCACATTGGGTAATTTATTTTACAGAACTTAATTTTTCCCTGCAAACGTCTCAGGATCGGCCACGGGTTTATTATAAAGCATTGAATGCGTTCATTGCTCCACCCCGCTGTGGCAAGGATGTGGTCCATAGGAACTCCCATCATCCTAGCGTCCGATGTAGATGCAGCCCTGTTGGAGTGAGATTTGAAACATTAGTATCCACCACTGCACGTAATACCACCCTAACCATCTGGATATGGTTTGCACTGTGACCTTAGGTGAGGGCATTTCATGGCTAATGAGAAAGCTCTCTCCGTGCCCATAAGTGTCTTGGTGACTATATATTGGAAAATATGTGTCACTATGCAGGGCCGACTATCTGCAGGATAGGCCAGAACTCTAATATTGGCCAGAGGAACCGGGTCAGTCTTGTTTAAGTACCCCTGTATGTTAGCAGGTTATCTGCCATTTGTGACAGACATGACGTCCTATACTAGCTTGTGTAAGGACTGGACTCGTTGTGCTGATCCAAGTGCCATAATCATTCCCATCTAGGATATTAGTTTGTCCAGAGTGAGCCCCGATATTGGTGTCCATCCTCGTAACATGGTGTACTACCTATGTCCCATATATGGGTGTATCTGGGCCTGGGGGGGGGGATAGAGTACAAATACCCCTCATTCGTTTAGGTACTAGTGGGTGTGATCCTATAGCCAGGTGATCACTCCCTCTGCCCAGATATTAGATAGGGCACTCCTTGCACAATAATGGCACTGTAACTCAATCCTTCATCGAAATGAAGGGTGGCCAGAACTCCAGCACTTCAGTGTTGGTGGCTGAGTCATATGTAGTGTTCGTCCTGGTGCAGAACAACTTCCCATTTTCCTGACATATGTCAGGTACTGTCTTCTCGTGGACTCCCTGCACGACGCTGAGATGGCATTGATCGTCCTGTCGGAGAGTCCGTATCCCAGAAATGGCCTGTTCAGAAACAGCAAATCAACAAGTTCATACAGTCATGGCATGGATACTTTCCCGCACGGGGTGTGCCAACCTCCTTGGCCGTTGTTGATCAGATGCAGGGTTCTGAGACCATCTTTGTACTGTTGGGAAACCATGGTACCCGTTGCGGCGTCTTGTTTAATTATTGTAAGACTCGCCTGATGAGGCAGAAGGGGAAAATGCATAGCAAAACAAATCCCCCCCCCCCCCCCAATGCAGCGAGAAATCGTCCATCGCTGCTGCCCCTGGGTCTGGTTCCCAAGCAACATATGTTGGTAGTTGGTGAATTAGTCTGGATGGAAAAAAGGTCGATATCTGGTGTCCCATACCGGTCTATAATATCTGTAAACACTTTCCGATCCAACATCCATTTAATGTTGTCGTTGAATTTACGTGACCTGGTGTCTGCCACTGTATTTAGCTTACCTGGAAGGTAAGTGGTTGAAATCCAAATCTCTCTCCCAGACACCAGTGCCAGATATTATTAGCCAATTCATCACATGATATCGACTTTATTTCACCCATATGATTATATATAGGCCCCCACTGTGGTATCAATTTGTACCGTACATGCAACTGGTGCTCATCTGAGCAGTAGGCCCTGAGTCCATGAAACGCTCCCAGCATTTCTAGATAATTAATTCCTAGTGCTTTAAACAGAATATTTTTTGTGCACTCATCTGCCACCACAACTTGCGGTGGTATTAGTTGCTCCCCAACCTTTAGCACTGGCATCAGTCTGTAATGTACCCTAGGGATATAGAATGGGGTGATGGGGTTAGGATAATGTTGAACATTTCTATCCACCAGTTTAATTCTGATTTACTTTCCCTGGTAGTTGCATAGGCCTATTGAAATGGCCTGCATGATTTTTGAGAGCTAAAATTTCCCTCTTCCAGGTTTTAATAATGGAGTGGTCCAATTGTGCTGCTGGGAACGCAGCCACCAATTTCCCAATCACTCCTGCTCCTTGCCGAATGGATGGTTCCCTGATGCCAGTGAGGCTTTTGCATACTCCCATCAAGTCTGTCACTTTGTTTGGTGGCAAGGTGATAGACATATGAACAGAGTCAATAGTGAACCCCAAATAATCCTTGGTAGTGGAGGGTTCCAATTTTGATTTATCTGGATGTACGTTTAAATCTCTGTGTTGTGGCTGATACCACCAATGTTGCCAGCTCCAATTTTCACCTACAATGAGAATATCATCAAGGTAAGCCATGACGATATGGTTATGTTTCTTTAAGTATGCTAAAGCTGGTTTTAATAAATTTGTAATAGCCTGGGTGCTGATGACAACCCATTGGATAAGGCATACTGCCATAGCTGTCCCATCCAGATAAATTTCAGGTATTTACGATGATCCTGTGTGTGACAAACGTGTCTATTTTGAAATGGGCATACTGAACGGAAGTATTTAGTTCGGTCAAATCTGTAATGATACGGCAACCACCATCTTTTTAGTTTTTTATAAATATATTTGATACGAACTCTTGAAATTCTCTGATTGTTTTCTCAATCCCTTTTGTGTTTAGTCTTAACAGTTCAGCATGGCCTGCTGTTCTCTCTTTTTGTGAAGTATGAACTTCCTGCTAGGCGTATGCTGAACTGGGACGGTAGTTCGTATACAAATTCAATTTTGTAATTATGAATACTTCCGAGTATGTAAAAGTTCAGAGGTAAAAGTGCAGCACACATGATGAAACAAGTGCAACCGTCCCCCAACTTTTGATGAATCGGACATGCAATGTTTTTTTAAGACAACCAGACCCACCTACCTCCATGGTTACCGGTGTTGTGTGGGTTTTCTCCGCAGTTGTTTCTTCTGGTATTGTGTTGCTGCGTTGTGGGGTTGGCGCATTTTCCATGAAGGCCGGGCTGGGCCATGGTCTGAAAGACCGCTGTGCAGGTGGGCCGGCCTTCGAGCTTTCACCACCAGATGGTCTTCCATAGTACCGATGTCTGGTGGGTGTGTAGGGGTGCTGCCGCTGTTGATAGTGGGTTTTAGAGGTGCTTGGCACCTTGATCAGGCCTATAGCCTTGGCTTCCTCATGCAGGTCTTTCACCTGCTTCGGGAGGTCCCCCAACAGCAATTTTGGCGCCTGTGTGCTACTTGTCTTGCATAATTCCACACTTCTTGATGATGCTCTTCCTGTAACTGTTAATCTCCACTGAGTATTACACAGTCTGCTAGAGCATTTAGTAACTCTTCAGGCAAATCAACCCCATCAGTTGTCCTGGTACTGCTGTGATTTTAGCAGCCAGCAGTTTCCTCTGGAGCTTCCCCTCCTGGCTCCTTATAGATGGGCTCCTGTTGCCCCAGATGGGTCATAGACTGCTGGTACTTTAAGAGAATGGAGTTCTCTGGAGCAATGTACTTCCCAGCCATAAAGTTAATGGCTTGCTCCTGTAGCTGGTTTGTAGCCATGTATTTTGTACTGGCTTGCAGCTTTGTATAGGCAGTCCTTCCTGAGTTGGTACAGCATGTGTTCCCACAATTCTTCTGCTGCTCTCTCTTCTGGCACCCCTCACAGTTGACTGTTCAGCCATTGCCCCTTCTTCAGGGTCAGCCCAGCTCTGACCCCTAATGCTCCCCTGCGAAGAGGGTGAGACATTTGGCAGTCCTTGAAAGGATCCTGCCGTGGGTCTGCGAGGAGACCCACTGTGACTCTGCCCCTGCATAAGCAGGTCACGCTGGAGCACTGCTCCCCATCCGCTCCCGCGGGAAAGACGCCCGCCGTCGCTATCCGTGAACGGGCCGTCTTCAGGTCCGGACCAGCCGAGTCAACGGACCTGTCCGCCCGCGGCGCACCTGCGGTCTGTAGCGGCGAGAAGCCGGCAGCTGCTGGCAGCACCTGCAGCTCTGGAGAGACGGCACGCTGCTGGCTGCTTCCACAGCAGCGGTATCAGCTGCTGCTCTCCCTTACGCGACTCCATGGTGCTTCCTCCGTTCTGAAAAAGAAATCACACCGAGTCGCCACGCTCACCAGAAAAGGTAAGACTTACCTTCAGTAATTTTTCAAAACTTGCGCTGGAGGAGCGGCGCTCCTCCCGACTGTCGCTTCCGCAATGCGTTCGACGATATGTCGCGCATGCGTGCTGGCGGGGTCTTCACGTAGTCACTCACGTGACTCCGAAGTAAAATAGCCTGATGGTTGTGGGGATGATGCCACTACTGAAACTTGATATTATAATTTTCAGTCTCCGGTACCTTCTTCCCAATAGCAGGAGGAAATGACAGTGTGGCCAGGGTGATGTGGGTCTCCGATGATGCTGGCTGTCCTTTTGAGGCAGCATCTAGTGGAAGATAGTGCCTGCACCTATACCAGAAGAACCAAGAAAGTCCAAGGAAAGGTGTCGAGCAGTCTTGAGTTCATTGGAAAACCTGTTCTAACATCTATACACAATGCTGGTACTTTAAATTATACCTTCTGTAGTAATTTCTTTTTTTTTTTCTCTACTCTATTTCTTTTTTCTTTAGTTTTGTTCATGCTAGATTGCAATTTATATTTCTACGACACTGTCTTGCCTTGCGTTAAATCTCTGCTTACATGAACACCAGGATGTTTTCGTCAATCCAATTTGTTAGATGCAAGTACAAAACTTTTCATTTAACACCTGGGCAATTCAATGCTGCTAAATATTATGTGTATAAAGCCACACTCCAGTTTAAAGCCAGCAAGAATTTACTTTTTTTGATCCGTAAATGAAATAAAACACATCTACATTTCAGGTTTCAAATGATTATTCCAGTTCTATTTCTAGAATATTAACAAAAAACATTTTATATAGGACCATAATCAAAGGGGTTTATGTCAGATCTGTAACTTACAACTAAAAAGCTTGATGTATTCACTGCATTAGAAGCTTTATATGTAAAACCACTCAAATGGAAGCTCATGCATGATGTTAATGAGATTCAGGTTGGGTTGCTGCTTCCGTCACCATATACAGAACACATGTATAATATATCAGCTGACAAACCTAATAGAAGGGAACAGATCCTGATGCTAGTACTTTAAGGCATTAAGTTTATTATAGAATTTTAATCACTGAAATATCTAGCACTGCCTAGATTGCTTTACTATTCCCACACAGATCAGGCTCTGCCCATATCGTTCCCACAGTTTCATGAACTGCCCAAGCTAATGGCCTTGAAAGACACAAAGTGCTGAAGTAACTCAACAAGTCAGGCAGCATTTCAGAAAAAAAAGGATGGGAGAGGTTTTAGGTCGGGCTTCTTCAGACTGAAAGTATGGGGTGGGGGGGAGTGAAGAGCTGGAGGTTACAAACGACAAGGACTAATCAAGGCCAACCACGGATTACCTCAGGCAGGGTGGTGCTTGGTAGGCCCATTGTTGCATAGGGAAGGTGTGATCTCAAGAGGAAAACATTATGGAGAACTGTAGAACTTGTTTAACGGCTAGGGTGGAGGATGGGCTCAAGGACACAGAATGAAGGGAAGGAAGGGGTTAACTATACTCCACTCCCCTTCCATCCCTGTAGTCTGCAGGTCCTTGTTTCTACACCAATGGTCACTTGCTTTACTTGGTTTCATTGTGAATGGAATACTATCATTCGGGGCCCATTGTCGACCCGTAGCATGGAGATTGTATCTTAATGTTGCAAGAAACCAACTTTGCACAGTCCATTCGGTCCTGAGGTTGTTTCTGGGTGCCATTGGTCACAGACACAGGCAATTTCAAGCCATCAGACAATTTCTAACAAACCAAAAAATGTAAAAAGTTATGTTACATCTGCACCTGACATGTAAGGTTGTTAAAAGGCATTTGTCAAAAATAAAAGGTGTTTGACTTATGAATTGACAAGTCATTTGTGTTTAGGAGAGTAATTTAGGGTGGCACAGCGGTAGAGTTGCTGCCTTACTGCGCCACAGACCCATGTTCAATCTTGACCCATGGTGCTGTCTCCCTGTATGTTCTCCCTGTGACCGCATGGGTTTTCTCCGGCTGTTCTTGATTCCTCCCACACTCCAAAGACATAGGTTAATTGGCTTTGGGAAAGTTGTCCCTCGTGTGTGTAGGTTTGTGTACAGGGTCATCGCTGGTTGGCGCGGAAATGGTGGGCCTGGTTCCGTGCTGTATCTCTAAAGTCTAAAGTCAAATATTTAAATACAATTTGTTGCCACCTACAGAATTTTTCAGCCACATTGTCACATACAGTTGGTGTATCTCACACAGTGGATTCAATTGATTGCTATTAATTATTCTCCAAGAAGTGTCTTTCCTACTCCCGCCATTCCAATAATTTTTAAGGCATCAATTACTTTCTAAAGGCTGTTGTCAATGGTGACAGTCGAAGGTACCCATCACTTTCAGTGGAACAGGCATGTGGATTATGTGCCGGCAGATGATGCTGCCAGTAATGCTCGCAAACTGCACAATAACTTCAGGCAGAGAATGATATCTATACTCACCTCATCTTAAAGACATTGGAGGCATGACATGAGTTAGTTATAGTAAATTCTGGAAAGACCTCCAGAAATTATTAGGTAATAATTAATTGAATAGCGAAAATAACATTCTGTTGACACCATCTTCAGAAAGCACAAGGACCATGCATGAAAATAGTTACGGTCACTCACATAGTGCTATTTCTGCACATGTTTACATGGACTTATGCATTTCTAGCCCACAATACAATCGGGGATTCTGTAGTGAATATTTTCTGGAATAGAAAATTTCAGAAATACTCAGTAAGACAGTCAGCATTTGTAAAATAGAAAGAAAAGATTCATGGATGGGAAAGATTTAGATCCATCAGTCAGCACCATCTACAGAATGCCCTGCAGAATATCACCACATCTCCAAACCCATGACCTCAAAAGACCAGCTAGAAGGACAAAGGGAGAAAAATTATTTGAAAATCACCACCTGGAAGTTGCCTTCTAAGACTTGGAAATATTATGTTGTGACTTGGAAATATTATGTCGTCCCTTCAACATTGTTGGGTCAAAATCATGAAACTCCCTCCTTAACTGCATTGCTGGTGTACACATACCTCAAGGAATGTGGTGGCTCAAAATCATTGATGAAGCAGCTGAAGATGGTTGGGTCAAGGACACTGGCCTTAGGAACTGCTGCAGATTCCTGTGGCTGATATGATTATCCTCCACCAACACATCCACCTTCCATTGTGCTAGGGATGATTCCCCCTAGTGGAGGGGTTTTCCTTTGGTTCTCATTGACCAGTTTGGCCAAGCACTTGAATGTCACACTTGATCAAATGGTGCCTTGATGTCAAGGACAGTGACCCTCACTTCACCGCTTTTGTCCATGTTTGGACTAAGGCTGTAATGTGGTCTGGAACTGAGTGGCTTTGATGAAAACCAAACTGAGCTTTTGTGAGTAGGCAGTTGCGAGGCAAGTGATGCTTGATAGCATTATTGATTCACCCTTCCATCACTCTGCTGCTAATTAAGCGCAGCCTAATGGGGGAGTAATAGGCTGGGTTGGATTTGTCCTGTATTTTATGGACAGGACATATCTGGACAATTATCCATATTGTCAAGTACATGCCAGTTTTGTAGCTGTAATGGGCCAAGTGCCAACGGCTTTACTTCTCATCCTTTCACTTTATCAGAGTCAAATACTGTCCTAAACAGGTCAATTGCATGGGATCCAAGGAGAGATAGCTGACTGGATAGAAAATTGGTTTCATGGACACCTTGTTATATGGTTGCTTTTTGGACTGGAGGCCTATGACCAGTGGTGTAACTCAGAGTTTGAATGCTGGGCCCATTGCTGTTTATCATCAATATCAATGATTTGGATGAAAACCCACAAGGCATGGTTAGCAAGTTTGCAGATGACACAAATGTGGGTGGTATTGTAGATAGTGAAGATAGTTGGCAAAAATGGCAACTAGATCTTAATTGGTTGGGCAGGTGGGCTGAGGAATAGTTGATGGAGTTTAATGCAGAGATGTGCAAGGTTTTGCAATTTGCAAAAAGCCCTGACCCACGGTATGAGTTCATTCCAAGAGCTCTCCCGAGTTTTAAAAAATCAAACTCGTGGTAAACACGGAGAATGAACGTAGCGGGTACGTCGGAGCTCGGGGACGTCTCTTAGCGGCTCGTAACGCTAACGGCAGGAACTCGGGAAGATTTGCTAATGGCAGGTATGCACGGGAAAACTCGTGAACATTTTTCAACATTGAAAAATGTCCACGAAAGCCCCGAGTACCGATGAGTGGCCATTACCGTAAATCTCCGAGTTCGAATCAGGACAAACTCGAGAGAGCTCTTGGAATGAACTCGTACTGTGGGACAGGGCTTTAACATGGAAAGGACTTACACAGTGAATGGCAGGGCTCTGGGGAATGTTGTAGAGAAGAGAGATCTAGGAGTGCAGGTATATACTTCCTTGAAAGTGGCATCATAGATAGAATGGGTGGTCAAAATGTTTTCAGCACATTGGTCTTCATCAGTCAGAGTATTGAGTGTAGAAGTTGGGAGGTCATATTACGGTTGTACAGACATTGGTGAGGCCACATTTAGAGTATTGTGTTCAGTTTTGGTCACTTGTTATAGGAAAAATGTTGTTAAATTGTAAAGGGCACCAATAAGATTTACAAGGATATTGTAAGGACTTGAGGGCATGAGTTATAGGGGAGAGGTTGCGCAGACCAAAATTGTATTCCTTAAAGCACAGGAAGACTAGGGGGGTTATCTTATAGAGGTGTATAAGGTAACAAGAGGAATAGATTGGGTAAATGCACAGAGTGCTTTACCCAGAGCAGGAGAATCAAGAACCAGAGGATATACTTTTTTTTAAAGAAGGAACTGCAGATGCTGGAGAATCGAGGGTACACAAAAAGCTGGAGAAACTCAGCGGGTGCAGCAGCATCTAAGGAGCGAAGGAGATAGGCGACGTTTCGGGCCTATGAATATGAACCTGTCATAGAGTCATAGAGTCAGAAACAAGCCCTTCGGCCCAACTTGCCCACACCGGCCAACATGTCCCAGCTACACTAGTCCCAACTGCCCGCATTTGGTCCATATCCCTCTAAACCTATCCTATCCATGTATCTGTCTAACTGTTTCTTAAATGTTGCGATAATCTCAACTACCTCATCTGGCAGCTTGTTCCATACATTCACCACCCTTTGTGTGAAAAAGTTACCCCTTAGATTCCTATTAAATGTTTTCCCCTTCACCTTAAACCTATGCCCTCTGGTCCTTGATTCACCCACTCTGAGCAAGAGTGTACATTTACCCAATCTATTTCTCTTATGATCTTATACACCCCTATAAGATTACTCCTCATCCTCCTGCCCTTCAAGGAATAGAGACCCAGCCTACTCAACCTCTCCCAACCTCTAGTCCTGGTAACATTGTCGTAAATCTTCTCTGTACCATTTTCAGCTTGACGTCTTTCCTGTAACATGCTGTCCAGAACTGAACACTCTAAATGGGGTCTCACCATCAGCTTATACAACTACAACATGACCTCCCAACTTCTATACTCAACTGATGAAGGCCAATATGTCAAAAGCCTTTTTGACCATCCGATCTACCTGCGACCACCTTCAAGGAACCTGCACTCCTAGATCCCTCTGCTCTACAAGACTACTCAGAGCCCTACCATTCACTGTTAAGGTCCTCCCCGAGTTAGACTTCCCAAAATGCAACACCTCACATTTCTCTGCACTAAATTCCATGAACCATTCCTCAGCCCACTTGGCCAATCGATCAAGATCATGTGGCAATTTTTCACAACCATCTTCACTATCTGCAAAACCACCCACTTTTGTATCATCTACAAACATGCTAAATTTGCCATTTGTGTTTTCATCCAAAACATTGATTTAGATGATGAACAGTAGTGGGCCCAGCACTGAATTTTACTTTGGAGTCTCGTGAGTTACTACGTGAAGACCCCGCCAGCACGCAAGCGTGACATATCGTCCAACGCATTGCGCAACGACAGGCGGGAGGAGCGTCGCTCCTCCAGCGGTAGGTTTAAAACGGACCTGCAGGTAAGTTTTTACTATTCTGAGGTCGTTTTTTGGCCACTCTGTGTAATTTCTCTTACAGAACAAACAAAATGGACAAGTCCAAGACGAAGTCCAAACGGACCGCAGCGAAACTGACTGCGGAGGACCGCGGGAATGCAGGCAGTCAGCAGCGACCAATTTCACCTGGGCTGCTAACCGTGCGATCAGCAGCCCCTGACTTGACACCGCTACAGTCTGAAGGTGTACCTCGGACTGGCGGTAAGGCCACCCGAAAGTCGGATAAGCCCTTGGACTCGGATGGGTCCAAGCTGGAAGATTCACCCCCTGCGGATAATCGCAGTGGCCGTTTATCTCGCATGAAGCGATTGATGGAGCAATTGTTCCAACGTGACTTACTCCAACAAACGGAGTCTTGTCACCGTGGGTCTCCTCGGACACCAAAGGCAGCACCTTTTACAGGACTGCCAAATGTCTCCCTCTCCTTGGAGGGGAGCACAAGGAGTCACTTCTGGGCTGACTCTGAAGATGGGCGTTTGGCTGAAGACACTTCCAGCGTGCTAGGCATGCAGGAGCTGCTCAGCATGGTCTCCAAATTTGCTATGCCTTCGCAAAAGGGACAGCCGTTACAGCCGTTACAGCCTCAGCTGGCAGCCAGCATCAACTATCTCACCACCAACCAGCTGCACGAACAGGCCATGAGTGACACAGCTGCTAAATACTTAGCACCAGAGAACTGTGGTTCCCTCAATGTACCTGCGGTGAACAACCCGTAGTTGGCATCAGAACCCAAGAGATCAAGATACAAAAGATCCTCAAACTACTGGCCTTGGGTATAACAGCATTTGCCAGATCAGTTGATGGCAAGGACATGACGGAGGAACAACAAGATGCTCTGGCACTCTTCTGCAATGCACAGTTTGAAATAAACTGCTTCAGGGAGAGGGTGATCCGGCCTGCCTTGAACCCCAAATTCGCAGGGTTGTGCAAGACCAGCAGCGCGTCGCCGCCTTCTTTACTGTTCGGGGACAACCTGCCGAAGCAGGTCAAAGACCTCAACGAGGAGGCAAAAGCCGTCGGGCTAATGAAAGCGCCGTCCACTGCCCAAACCTTGCATCTTCGGTGGCAGCACCCCTACGCATCCACCAGCAAGCCGTGATACAGCTGGTGAAATCTCCAAGGCCGTACGTTCAGGACAAAGGTCTTTTTTAGACCAAGGTCCAGAACGGCCTTCGTGGAAGATGTGGTAACCCCACATCCCAGCGCCTCAACCTCCCAGGAGACAAGGATGGAAGAAACAAACACAGCACCACCGGTAACCATGGAGGTAGGTGGGTCTGGTTTCTTCCGGAACATAGGGTGTGTAAGTTCTTCACAGGTTGGGGGAAGATTACACTTGTTTTGGAGTGCATGGAGTTCCATTACTTCTGATCCTTTTATACTGCATAGTATTCAGGGATACAAAATTGAATTCATCCACAAACTCCTCCCTCCGGTTCAGCATGCACCTAGCCTTGCGTACATGCTTTCACAAAAAGAAAGGCTGGAAGGTCATGCAGAACTTTTGAGGTTACATACAAAAGGAGTAATTGAGAAATCCAAACACGCTTGAGTTTGTGTCAAATATTTTTACAAAAAACAAAAAAGATGGTGGATGTCGCATCATTATTGATTTGACACAGCTGAATACTTTTGCGCAGTATACACACTTTAAAATGGAAACTTTTGTTACTGCCAAACAATTAGTTTCCAAAAGATAGTTCATGGCTTGCATCGACCTAAAAGATGCATACTATTCAGTACCAATAGAGAAAGATCACTGCAGATATCTGAAATTTAAATGGATGGGGCAGATCTGGCAGTACAAAGCGCTGCCTAATGGATTAACATCAGCCCCCAGACTATTTATTAAAATATTAAAACCAGCCCTGGCGTTTCTCTGAAAACAGAAACATTTTGTCATGGCATATCTGGATGACATCTTAATTGTGGGAAAAACTCTGGTTGGCCAAATTGGCTGTTTCGGCCACCAAGCTCTTATTTGAAAACCTGGAGTTTATCATCTAGCACCATCCAGATAAATTCAAGTTATGCCTTCTATGAAAATGGACTACTTGGGGTTCACAATTAACTCTGTTCACATGCCTGTGACTTTGCCAAAGGACAAAGCAATACACTTAATAGAGGCATAAACCAGCCTTCTTTGTGTCAGTCAACCATCTATTCGACAAGTAGCCAGGGTGATTGGGAAACTCGTGGCTGCATTCCCAACCACACAATTTGGACCTTTGCATTACCAAAATTTAGAAAGGATGAAGCATTCAAACATCATGCTGACCATTTTGACAGGCCAATGTGGTTACCTGCCAAAGCAGTTTTGGAGTTGCAATGGTGGATAAAGAACACTCGGCGTGGCTCTAATCCCATTATAATCAGCAATCCTTCAGTTGTGTTACAAACTGATGCCAGCGTTCACAGCTAGGGAGCAACTAATACCGTCACCAGTTGTGGTGGTAGATGGGATGCACATGAGTTAACTTTACTTCGCGCACTGGGTATTAATCATCTAGAGATGTTGGGAGCATTCCACGGCCTTCGGGCTTACTGTTCAGACATGCACCATCTGCATGTTCGCCTACGAATTGATAATACCACCGTGGTGGCATATATCAATCATATGGGTGGAATTAAGTCGATATCTTGTGATGAATTGGTCAATACAATCTGGCACTGGTGCATCGAAAGAAATATTTGGATATCAGCTACTTACCTTCCAGGTAAGCTCAAAAAGTGGCGGACACCAGGTCACACAAATTCAATGACAACACCGAATGGATGTTGGCCCACCAAGTATCTACTGACATTATAGTTCAGTATAGAACACCAGATATTGATCTATTCGCATCCAGGCTTAATCACAAGTTACCAACATATGTTGCATGGGAACCAGACCCTGAGGCAGTGGCGATGGACACATTCTCGCTACACTGGGGGGAATTGTTTTTCTATGCATTTCCCCCCTTCTGCCTCATCAGTCGGGTCTTGCGGAAAATACGACAAGACTCCGCGTCGGGTATCTTGGTAGTACCCGACTAGCCTACTCAGCCATGGTTTCCCGTGGTTCTCGACATGGTCTCCGAACCATGTATGCCCATCTCCAAACGTCCGAGATTATTGGTTCATCCTGTGACAGGCGAAAGTCACCCGTGCCATGACAGAATAAATCTGTTAATTTGCAGGATCTAAAAAGATCACTCCTGGAATTTGGACTATCGGACCGAACTATGGACATTATCACGGCAGCTTGCAGAGAGTCCAACAGGAAACAATACCTCTCATATATCAGAAAATGGGAAATATTCTGTACCAGGACGAACATCACTTACCATACGGCCACTATAACGAATGTGCTGGAATTCCTGGCCAGCCTACATTTTTACAAAGGCTTGAGCTACAGTGCCATCAACTGTGCTAGGAGTGCCCTATCATCTAACCTGGGACAGGGCTTAGGACACCACGGGGTTGGATCACACCCTCTAGTATCAAAACTAATGAAGGGTATTTTCAACTCTAATCCCCCCAGGCCTAGGTACTCCCAGACCTTGGATATTGGTGTTGTCTTAACCCTGCTCAGGGATTGGGCACCAGCAACGTCCCTGACATTAGCTAAACTAACATACAAAATAGCAATACTAATGGCACTAGTTATGACACAGACGGTCCAGTCACTGCACAAATTAAGACTGGACGCAATGGTAACATTCAAGAATCAAATAACTTTCTATATTTTTGAGTTACTTAAACAGAACAGGCCTGGATCGTCTGGCCTCAAATTGGAGTTCCTAGCATACCCCATAGACCTCCGTCTATGCATAGAGACCCATTTATTACATTATTTAGAGGTCACCAAAAGCCTAAGAGGCACAGAAATGGCTTAATTAATTAGTCATAAACGTCCTCATAAAAGAGTGTCCGTGCAGACCAGTTTGCAATGGCTTAGACAGGTCTTAGGTGCAGCAGGAGTGACACTGGTGTTTTTGAATTTCATTCCATCAGGGCTGCAGCAACATCGGCAACGAGAATGTTGGAAGTTCCCATGGACCACATCCTTGCAATGGCGGGATAGTCCAACGAAAGAACTTTTCAACAATTTTATATTAAACCCGTTGCCAGACCTGAGACATTTGCAGACACGATTTTAAGTTCCATATTAAGATTTTACTCCGAATGTTAGGGGCTATTATTATTATTTGTTAATAAATGCATCATTATTTTCAGTAACCGATTCATGTCTGAATATGTTAACATATTTTCCTCCATTGGTCATTATGGCAGTGTGTGAGCATGGACTCTTCAACGGCATGAAATCACAGAGTTTCAGAAATCTTCACGTAGACACACATGACTCCGAAGTAAAATAGTAAGATTAAACGAGAACTTACCAGTTTGAAGTTTGATCTTTATTTTATGAGGAGTTACGTTGAGGGATTACGTGCCCTCCGTGCCCAACCCTTTATCATAAAGGTCAACTGGTATTCTAGTTCTCTAATCTTACTATATTTAGTCAACTTCTGTTATCTGTGATATCACACCGCTGCTTTGAAGAATGTCGCGCATGCGTGCTGGTGGAGTCTATTGAATTAAGAGTCTCCGAGATTGTGAGACACCAATGTTCATTACCCACAAGAAACATATAACAAAGTGACAGTACAAACTATTTCTAGATGGATAAACAGGTTCTGGATTAACTGGAGTAGACACTGATATGTTTAAATCTCACTCCACAAGGGTGGTATCAATGTCCGCGGCAAAGGAGCAGGACATGCCGCTCAACCAAATTCTGGAGACCGCAGGATGGTCTAAAGAGGAAGTTTTCTAGATTTTATGAAAATCACAGAGCATCAAAATCTTCACGTAGTCACTCACGTGACTCCGAAGTAAAATAGTAAGATTAAATGAGAACGTACCAGTTTGAAGTTTGATCGTTATTTTATGAGGAGTTACTTTATGAGTAGCTTTTACTACTTTAGATATTACTCATCCAAAATATTCTACCTGCTGCTGACAAAACAACAACTTCTTCCTTGATACATTATGACCTCATGTGCCATCTTTTCCAAGATAATTACAATGTTTCTCTCACATTGCTTCTCACTTGTGGAACAAACCAACAAATCATCCACATACTATATCAACACCTTCCAAATCTGCCTTTAACATCTGATTAAAAACATGGGACTAGTATTTAAAACCCTGCCGCATCCTAGCCTAGGTGTATTTAATACCTCTTCTTTATGTTCTTACCATAGCTATGTTCACCATTATCTTAATATAATAATTATTATTATTTCCTGATTATCATACCTGTTCACATCCCCAACACATCTTATCCATTACCTGTCTCCTTACTAGCCTTTCTTGACCTCCTCCTTGAGATCCCTCCCTCCCTTGGGGACCCCAGTCCTGTCTGGGCTTATATCCAGATTTATTTCACTCCTGATAGGGCATTTGAGCAAACACTCTCCCAAATAAATTTATTATTGGCATTGAATTCTCTGGCCCCTGTTTGGCTCTGTCATAGGACTCACTGTGTGTCGGTGCATCACTTATTTCAGACTTTTCAACCAGGTCTGTTGTTACTGACAACATTGTCTTTCCTTTTTCACGCTCTTTCTTTTTGAGCTCTTCAGTTACATTAGCATCATTTTTCTCTGCACCTCTTCCTGCTGGTCCGCAAGTCTTTTTCCTATCTTTGCGATATTTCTCGACCTCATTGACCAAATGATCACTGAATCAGGGGTGGGAAATAGATGACAATCGCACCACCTCCTCCAATCTAGACTTGACTTTAGGAGGAATGACATCCACCACAGTGGTTCAGAATATAGTGTTCATTAACTGGTTGCCTTATATTTGTGTTCAGTTTCCAGTCTCCACCTTTTCAGCTTGTTCTCCAGATAGGCTGCTGGATTATTGTCTGAGGGCCTGCCATACCCTCTGCCTGACTATGTCAAACAGCGTGCCATTGTTTATTGCATTGTTCACAGCATTTTTATACCAGCCATCTTCAGGTGTTCTGTCAGTTTAGTGGTTCCTATCACTTTCACCAACAGTGCCTTCAAATCTCCCATAGCCAATAATTGTCCCACGTTCTCCTCCTCCAAAGCCATAATCCATTTCCTGCCCCATCAGGAATATTGGGTAAGGTATTTTTTAGCCCTCTCAGTTTATGGGTGCCCCAAAAGATAATCTGTGTCTGGCCTGCTCCTATCTTTTTAAAGCAGTCTCATCAATTGTTCCCTGTGCTTCCCAGTTTAATTCTTTCTGATATGCCTTCTTTCTCATTCTAAACTCAATTTCTTACTTCTCAGATAGTTTATCCTCCTTTGCAAATGTATTCACCTTTCTTTTAAAATCTTCCACTGACTCCTCCTGATTTATTACTTTCACACCTGTCGTTTCCTACTTCAGTTACCTCCTCACTGCCTCTCTCTCCTTTCTCTCTAAACTGCCTAAGTACATCTAATTCCTTTCCTCTCCCCTTTTCCCATGTTTCCACCTTATCTGTGACATATAATTTGTAATTAACACTTCCATCTTGTCACACATTTATCTTGAAAGTGCCTTCCTTGGGCCACTTCCTCACAACTGTTTCTGAAAATCTCAGCAAAACAATCATTACCCTTCTCCAACCAGAATGTTTATCTAAACAAACCACAAAAGCTGGTCATGTTTCAGCAATTAACTTATTTCGAATATTTCAATCCATTCTCACCACTATTTAGTACTAGTAACCATTTTCCAAATTAACTTTACTGAAAAGAAATCTATAGAAACATCAGCAAAACCAAGCAACCTGTATTTTCCAACTTTCCCCTTTTAAGTTGTGATGATACAAAGCATTGTTCATTACCTTACAGCTGTTTGTAACCTCCCCCATAGCTTACAATTTCTTAAAGGAACATACACACCTATCCTTACAGCATGTGGCCTACAACAAACAAACTTATCACATATATGAACTTCCTCATTCATTCAAAACCGGCTTTTACACACAAATCACATTTGTTCCATTCTTACTTCAATGAAATTATGCAATTTCCTACACAGATTAAAGTTTCAAAATTAACATTTATATAATTCTTATTGCTACTCTACTTTCTGCTATTCTACAATATTTTTGCACTAACTCCTCATGTACCTGACCAATTTGTATATGAGTTTCTTCTATAGATTGTGTGAAACAACTCAATATTTCTTTCATGTGCTTAAGATGAGCTTCAATTTCCTGAAATTTCTTAGAGGTTTCTGTCAATTTTTGTTCAAAATCTGTTTTTCCACATATAATTTATAGGTTTCTGTAGCTTTTTTTTTGATTTGACAGTTGCATTTTTTATTTCTTTCTGTGTTGCTCCTTCCTTTTTAAACTTTTCGTACTCACAACATTTGGCACTGTGATTTTCCTTAGATTTTTGCAATGTTTGAGAATATACTCTGAATATTCTGTATAGCATCCAAAGTGCCCAATCCTCATCGGAGCCCAGTTGTTACCACCAGACTGAACTCCCCCTTATTGGTTCCTTTGGTTAATCAAAATAACAGAACTTAATTATAGTCTCCTTATCTTTACCCCCGGGGCTTCCTTCTCCCCAAGATTGCCACATTCACCCCAATGGACTATCAGGCGGAATGTGCGGCTCTTCACCATTGAGCCTTTTTCTTTTCCCCCTGGACACTAACTTTTCCTGTTCCGGTTATCCATTGTCTTATTGGACTATCCCGTCTGACAGACCCTCGATCGCCCAGGCAATACTTAATAGTCAGTTTTCTTACCCGGGTCCTGTGCACAAGAATCGCTCGACCGTCCCTTTTTTCCCAACACTCCCTCTTGTTTCCCGAGTCTCTTGCCCGGATATCACTCACTCAAACCGCTGATGGCAAGCAAGGAGATCAGAGACTGCTGAAATCAGCAGGGTGCACCTTCCCTTCCTTCCATGCCTCCGCTGAGCAGCCGAAGTGGCGATCGCAGACGAGCCCCCAGCTTGTGAGATATAGTTTGTGCTCACAATCACTACTCAGAGACTAAATCGTGGAAACAAGAAATGCTTTATTTGCGAGTCTGCAGAATCGGGTGCCTCTCCAAGTTGAGACACATCGAAGTCAGGAAAGTAAAGCCCCTTTTTACACACAATTCTGCTGGCTTAACCTCCCCTTCTGGCTCTTCCCAATCAGAGCACTGAGGTGCATAGTCTACAGGTACATCACCCCAGTACCTTCCACATCATACATCACATGTTCATGGTAATGAGCAGTTTCTCGACCAGGGGCGTGTAACTAATATTCATTTATTTCATTAAGCATGCTCAGTTGCTATTGACCTGGCCTAGTTACTTGTGTTTTAATTGCAAAGCTAGTGTCTGGTGATTATGGCCGCATCCCTCATCCCTCTCTGCTGCTATACAATGCTATCAGTGGTGCTCAAGCATGATGCTAGTTACCTCATTCACAACGATGTTAGAATCCTCGCTGTAGATGATATGTGTGTACACCTTTAATTGATAGTACGATGTCCATGCTAACCACTCCCCCACCAGTTAGTATAATTGTAACCCACACGCCCCTAGCTCTCTCTCTGGTGCTCGTGACAGACCACGTACAGCCAGGGCTATGTATGCTGTGTGTTTAATAAAAGTTCTGAAGACCTAAAGCTGTCTTAGTACAATCTTCATGGCGTCAGAAGTGGGTCTTCCTGCGTCTCTGATTTATCGCGTTTTATTTTGTTAGTCCCAGTACCCCCCCCCCCCTGGTTCCGCGATGGCTTCTGCCTGTCGTAAGCCTGACGTCCTGGTCTTTGATGCGGACATCACTCATCGTTGGAGTGTGTTCCGACGGGATTTTGAGCATTACGTTGCCATTGCCCACCCTGCTGTGGCCCCCGCTGTCAAGGCTTCCCTGCTGCTTAACCTGGCTGGTTCGGAGGCGCTCGAGCGTTCGGAGTCGTTCGTCTATGGATTTGGTGAGAGTGCCGATGACCCCGTTTGCCTGATTGCTAAATTCACGGCGATGTGTGACCTTCCCACTAATCACATTTTGGAGCGTTTCAAATTGTTCTCCAGACGCCAGAACCCTGGGGAGTCTATTGACAATTTTATGGCCGCGCTGCGGCAGTTGGCTCGCCGTTGTAACCTGCGTGACCTGACCCCCGATGCCTTAACCCGTGACATTCTAGTCTTTGGTCTGCGGGACGAAAAGCTGCGCTCCGAGCTGTTGCGTAAGCCTGATCTGACACTCCACGAGGCGCTGCATGCCTCTCGTTTAGCTGAGGTTGTCTCCTCCGCTATACCCGACCCAGTGGTCCACACAGCCAGTCTCGCTGGTCCCCGGTACAATGCTCCCCGGCGACAGAGGGCAAGACCGCTGCTGGGCTCCAGACCGCCTCAACGATGTCCGAATTGTAACTTTGTCTCTCACCATTTTAATGTGTGCCCTGCGTTGGGGAAAACCTGCAACAAGCTCGGGCACTTTTCAGCCGCATGCCGTTCCCGTGGGAACAATGCCCAGCCACAGCACAAACCGTCTCGATATCTGACACGTGATGATTCAGTGTCTGGTTCCCATCTCCAGCACGATGATCTTCCCCCGTCTGACCCTGAATCTTCTCAGAGCGAGCTGGAGGTGTTTTCCTTGCGAGGTGCAGCTGGACTGATAACGGACCCGACCGTCCGACTCGCGGTGAATGGCACGGCCTTCTCTGCTAAGGTGGACACGGGGGCAGCTGCCAACGTTATGTCAACAAGCCTGTTCAAAAAGATAAGAAATAATGAGCCTGTTTCCACAGACAGTGCTGTTCTGCGTGCCTATGGGGGCGGCGTGCTTGTTCCTGTGGGGAAGGCCACTCTCCGCTGCAAGGTGTGGTCGACCACTCGGCCCCTCTCTTTCTTCCTGCTGGACAGTAAATGTGACCCCCTGCTCGGCGTGGAGGCCTGCCAGGACCTCGGGTTGGTGAGCTTCCACAGTGATGTCCACCTGGTTGAGGCGCCCCTGAATCCGCTGGCCGAGTTCCCGGACCGGTTTGACTCGCAGCTGGGGAAGTTGCCCTGCAGCTACAAGATTGCCCTCGATCCCGACATTACGCCAGTTGTCCGTCCCCCGCACCGTGCGTCCTTTGCCATGAGGGGCAAGGTCGAGTCTGCTCTTCGAGAGATGGTGGCCACGGGCGTCCTGGCGCCCGTCACGGACTCCACCCAGTGGGTTTCTACCATGGTTGTTGCTGCGAAGAAGGACAAGAGCGAAATACGGATCTGCATCAACCCCAAAGACTTGAACTTGGCCATCAGGCGCCCGCACTATCCCATGCGGACGGTAGAGGATGTTGCTGCGCAGGTTGGCACTGCCACCGTGTTCTCGGTTCTCGATGCCAAGAGTTCGTTCTGGCAGATACCTCTGGACGAGCGGTCCTCGCACCTGACAACCTTCGGCACGCCCTTCGGCAGGTATCGCTTCCTCCGCATGCCGTTTGGGATCAACTCTGCCAGCGAGGTGTTCCAGAGGACCATGGAACAACTGTTTGCTGGATTTCCATGTGCCATCATTGTCGACGACATCCTGGTTTTTGGAAAAAACGTCGCTGAGCACGACCACCACCTTCGCCGGGTGCTGCAGCGGGCCCGGGAGGTCAACCTGAAACTCAACCCGAAAAAGTGCCGATTCCGGGTTCCTGAGGTCACCTACGTGGGACATGTTTTCACGTCATCGGGGCTGAGGCCCGACCCGCAGAAGACGGCCGCTATATCCGGCCTGCATCTGTTGATGTGCCTGGCCTGCAGCGCTTCTTGGGCATGGTCAACTACCTGGGAAAGTTCATCCCCGACCTGAGTGAACTGAGTGCCCCTCTGCGGGATCTGGTGAAAAAGGACACTGCCTGGGCCTGGTTCCCGCAACACCAGCGCGCGTTTGACACCCTCAAGTCCAAGCTGGTCAGCATGCCGACGCTGAAGTACTTCGACCTCCAGCGCCCCATCGTTCTCACGTGTGATGCCTCAAAGTTTGGCCTCGGGGCCGCCTGCCTGCAGATCCATGACGGGGTGCAACTGCCTGTATCCTACGCGTCCCGCACGATGACGTCCGCTGAGCAACACTATGCCCAGATCGAGAAGGAACTGCTGGCAGTTGTCTTTGCTTGCTCCAAATTCAAGGACTATATCCTGGGTAACTGTTTCACTGTCGAGACGGACCACCAGCCTCTGGTCACCATCCTCAACAAGCCAATACACATGGCCTCCTCCCGGCTACAGCGCATGATGCTCCAGCTGCAACGCTTCACTTTTACGGTGGTTTACCGCAAGGGCAAGGACATGGTCGTTGCGGACACGCTGTCGCGGGCGCCTCTTTCATCCACAACCCAGCATCCGTACGAGGCGTCGGATCTGATGGTCCTGGGCGTGAACTTCGTGCCCTCCGGACAGTTGAAGTCCCTGGCCGAGCACACGGCAGCAGACGCTTCGCTACAGCAGCTGGCCGCGATCATCAGGCAGGGTTGGCCAGACCGACGTTCTTCCCTGCCGGACGCAGCGGTGCCTTATTTCTTGGTTCGTGACGAGTTGGTGCTGCGTGGTGGTGTGATTGTGAAGGGGCACAAGGTGGTGGTGCCTGAAGCGTTACGGGAACAATACTTTGAGACTGCTCATCGTGGCCATCCTGGGGCCGAGGCGACCCTTTCCATCGCTCAGAGCCAGTTCTTCTGGCCCGACATGCCTCGCTACTTCCGGGATAGGGTCTCCGCGTGCCCTACCTGCAACAGCCTCGCTCCACAGCAACAGCGGCAGCCGCTCCCGCAGCAGCCAGCTGCTGACCTGCCATGGTCTGCGCTAGCAACCGACATCTTTGAGTGGCACGGCAAGCACTTCCTGGTGCTTGTCGACTCTTACTCCAGCTGGTTCGAAGTTGACCAGCTCCACTCCCTCTCTTCCTCCGCGGTCATCGACAAATTGCGCCGCCACTTTGCCACATTCGGGTCCCCCGTCAGCCTGCAGTCGGACAACGGCAGCCAGTTCACCAGTGCCGAGTTCCGAGAGTTTGCTGAGCGTTGGAACTTTCGACATTACACCAGCAGCCCGGAATACCCGCAGAGCAATGGACTGGCCGAGCGCGCGGTCCGCAGTGCTAAAGGACTGTTGGAACGTTGCCGCCTATCCCGCACCGACATCTGGCTGGCCCTGCTGAACCTCCGCAACATCTCCCGCGACCATGCCCTGGGCTCCCCGGCTCAGCGACTCATGTCCCGAGTGACGAGGCCCACGGTCCCGGTGTCTCAGCAGTCCCTGTCCCCTTCCGTCCTTAAGCCTGCCTTGGTCCGGGAATGCATTGCCGACAAACACCGTATCCAGAAGCGTTCCCACGACAGGTCTTGCCGTGTCCTTTGCCCTCTTCTCCCCGGTCAGGTCGTCCGTATGTGGTCCCCTTCTGGCCGTTCCGGGCTGGCCGTGGTCGTTGGCTCTGCCGGTTCCCCTCGCTCCTACCTTGTCAACCGCGACGGCAGGGTGTTCCGCCGGTCCCGCCAGCATCTCCGGCTCGTGAACGAGCCTCTCCCTCCCAAGGCGGCTCCTTATGCCCCCCCGCTGCCCCTGTCGCAGCCCTGTGCTATGTCAGTTCCTCTGGGGCCGGCCTCCCCTCGTCCTCCTCCGGAGCGTCTTTCTCCGGCTTCCCCGCCTTTCTCCTCACTTCCCTTCCCGCTGCCTTCACCGCCAAGGGGTTCTCCTGTCCGTAGCCGCCACCATGATCTGGTGTCCCCGCTTGTTGCTGTCGGGGAAGGAGGTGATGGCGAGGTGCGGACCCGGTCTGGTCGCCTGGTCAGGCCGCCGGTCCGCTACGGCGATTACGTGTGATCATGTATCCCTGTACTTTACTGTTTGTATTTACCCTGGCGCATGAGACGTGGTCGCCCTGTCACTCACTGCTTGTTTTGGTAGAGGAAGGATGTAGATGATATGTGTGTACACCTTTAATTGATAGTACGATGTCCATGCTAACCACTCCCCCACCAGTTAGTATAATTGTAACCCACACGCCCCTAGCTCTCTCTCTGGTGCTCGTGACAGACCACGTACAGCCAGGGCTATGTATGCTGTGTGTTTAATAAAAGTTCTGAAGACCTAAAGCTGTCTTAGTACAATCTTCACTCGCCCGGACCTTCACAACAGTGGGGGTTTAATCACTTTGTCCCTCACATGGAGAATCAATCAATCAATCAATCAATCAATCAATCAATTTTTCTTCATCACATACACAATAAAGTGCAGTGAAATTAATTTGCCAGCAGCGGTACTGTCAAAAAAGAACACACAATACACAATAAACTTTAACACAAACATCCACCACAGCTTTCTTCACTGTGGTAGAAGGCACAAAATACAGTAATTCCTCCGCCATTATTACCCCGTGGTCGGGGCCATAAACCTCTGCAGTTGCCGCTGCGGAAGGCTGGATGAACAGACCCTCTCGTCGGGATGGTCGAACACACTCTGCGGCTTGGAGGTCCCGAATCGGTGCTTTCCTACTGGAGACCGCAGCTTCAGGAAGTTGTAGGCTGCAGGCCGGTGGTCGGAGCGCTTCTCTGGGAATCCCCGGCGAGGGATCCCGCTCTGGATGGTAAGCCCACGCCGCGCCCGCGGCTAGAAGCTCCGCAGAACCGCAGCTTCAAGATGTTATTGGCAGCAGGCTGGCGATCGGAGTTCTCCGGCGATCCCTAACGAGGGGCCCAGGCTCCAGACGCCATGCCCATGGCTAGAAGCTCCACAGACCGCGGCTTCAGGATGTTATAAGCCGCGGGCCAGTGATCGGAGCACTCCCTTCTGGCGACCCCGGTAAGGGCTTGCTTGCTCCGCAATGAGAAGTCCATGCAGCGCCCGCTGCTGAAACTCAGGGCCCAACTCCGGGAAAGGCCACACCAATCCATAGTGTTAGGCTGCGAGGGAGGCGACATGGAAAAAGTCGCCTCTCCCTGGAGGAGGCGACCGAAAGCGGTTCCCCCCTAGCCACCCCTCCTCATCACCCCCCACACAAGACACACCAAGAGACATTAAAACACACATTTGGACACACTAAAAAAACAAAATGGTAGAAATGACGAACACACTGCTGGCAGGGAAGCCGACTCGCAGCACCCCCACCAACAGGATCTCCTCCGAGAAGGCCGTGAGGGTGAGTTACCGCAACGGCGGCGGTGGAGGAGACAGACTCGGGGAGACAATTTTATGATTTTTAAACCTCGATATCTTTTCAATATACCACTGATCAGAACAAAACTTGTTGCACTTGCAGCACAGGAGAACGGTGCGTAACCTGGTGAAAAATCATAGCGCTATCACATACTGTTTTTGCGTAAATAGAAAAACCCGGCAAACCGGAAGAGCACAAGATCAGAGTTTTAGTTATGTAGAGATAGATTATTCCATCCTTGAAACTTTCACTTCCATTTCCTTTCTGAAATGTTAATTTAGTAAAAATCAGCTTCTATTCATGCCTTTACTGCCACAGACTGGTTTCTTTTTTTCAAAATCTTGAATCGTATCTAGATAGATTGGAGCAGCAGTGGATTGCTGATTCCCAAAAACCCGTTCCGCTACTCAATTCAAATATGTGTGGTCCTTAACTCACCTTCACTTAAACTGGTTCTACCATCCTATCAGAATATGGGAGATCGGTGACCCACCCCTGTTTAAAATATTTGCTATTTTCAATTAATCCATTCTCTGGAATCTTTAGGAAGAAAGCCTCAAATGTCCAATACCCTAGTGTGTGAAAATGTACTTTCTGAATTATCTGCTTTTTAAAAAACTTGAGGATTGTGAACTTACCACAGGAAAAGTTGCATCACGACCAAGTTCAGCAACTTGAATGCCTAGCAACAAAGGGGATGAGAGAAAGTGGTAGACAATGCCCGGTCCATCACAGCCACTGACTCCCCCAGCAAAGGGATCTATAAGAGATGCTGCTTAAAAAAGGCAGTCAATATCATCCAAGCCCCACACCAGCCTGACCACACTTTCATTTCACTCCTACTATCGGAAAGAAGGTATAGGAGGATTAAAACCATGACCACCAAATTCAAGAATAGCTCCTCCCCAGCAACCATCAGGCTTTTGAAACTTACGCAACACCAACCCCAACTATGAACTACCATAGACTGTGTCTTTGGAAGCACAGAGGACTGTTGTTTTTCGTATGGATATTTATTTATTGACTCTTGAATTATTATATTTATTTGTATATATTGCATTTACAGGCCTGTTAAGTGGCCACATTCAAAAATTTGTTATTCCGTTGTCAGTACATATAACAACTAAACAGCCTTCCTTCGCTAGAAATATTCAGCAAGTTTGATTAGCCATTGTTCAAACATTTAAGCGCATGGACATATTAAAGTAGGATTAGGCAAATACAATTCTATAAACTTACTACATATAGGACCGTGTTAGGAACCTGGAGCAGCAGCTCGATGACCTCCGTCTGGTCAGGGCGAGTGAGGAGGTCATAGAGAGGAGCTACAGGGAGGTTGTCACTCCCAGACCACAGGAGGCAGACAAGTGGGTCACGGTTAGGAAGGGCAAGGGGCAGGGGTTAGAGAGTACCCCTGTGACTGTACACCTGGAAAATAGGTACTCGGGTTTGAGTACGATTGGAGGGGACAGTCTACCTGGGGGCAGCAACACCGGCCGGGTCTCCAGCACAGAGACTGGCCCTGATGCTCAGAAGGGTAGCAAAAAGAGGAGGGCAATTGTAATAGGGGACTCTATAGTTAGGGGGTCGGATGGGCGATTCTGTGGACGCAGTCGGGAGACCCAGATGGTAGTTTGCCTCCCTGGTGCCAGGGTCTCGCATGTGTTGGAACGTGTCCAAAAGATTCTGAAAAGGGAGGGAGAGGAGCCTGATGTTGTGGTACACATAGGTACCAATGACATAGGCAGAAAAAGTGACGAGGTCCTGAAGGGAGAATTTAGGGTGTTGGGGGGAAAGTTAAGGAGAAGGACCAAAAGGGTAACGATTTCAGGATTACTGCCTGTGCCGCATGACGGTGATAGTAGGAATGGAATGAGGTGGAGGATAAATGTGTGGCTGAGTGACTGGTGCAGTGGGCAGGAATTCAAGTTTCTTGATCACTGGGACCTCTTTTGGGGAAGGCATGATCTGTACAAAAAGGATGGGTTGCACTTGAACCCGAGGGGGACCAATATCCTGGCAGGGAGATTTGCAAAGGCTATTGGGGAGACTTTAAACTAGAAAGGCTGGGGGGAGGGACTCGGGTAGAGCGGGCTAGGGGACAGGGTGTAGGGCAAGAGGCAGAGAAGGGAAGCACTCGGACCCAAAATGTTGGCGAGAAAGAGGAAAAAGATAATAGACAGAGAATAAGGGATGGTGGGTTTCTAAAATGTGTATATTTTAATGCTAGGAGCATTGTAAGAAAGGTGGATGAACTTGGAGCCTGGATTGACCTCTTTTGGGGAAGGCATGATCTGTACAAAAAGGATGGGTTGCACTTGAACCCGAGGGGGACCAATATCCTGGCAGGGAGATTTGCAAAGGCTATTGGGGAGACTTTAAACTAGAAAGGCTGGGGAGAGGGACGGGTAGAGGGGGCTAGGGGACAGGGTGTGGGGCAAGAGGCAGAGAAGGGAAGCACTCGGACCCAAAATGTTGGCGAGAAAGAGGAAAAAGATAATAGAGAATAAGGGATGGTGGGTTTCTAAAATGTGTATATTTTAATGCTAGGAGCATTGTAAGAAAGGTGGATGAACTTGGAGCCTGGATTGACACCTGGAAATATGATGTTGTGGCAATCAGTGAAACATGGTTGCAGGACGGCTGTGATTGGAAACTAAATTCAGGATTTTGTTGCTTCAGGTGTGCTAGAATTGGAGGGACCAGAGGTGGAGGTGTTCCATTGCTTGCAAGAGAGGATATTACAGCAATGCTTTGGTAGGATAGATTAGAGGGCTCGTCTAGGGAGGCTATTTGGCTGGAACTGAGAAATGGGAACGGTGTAGCAACACTTTTGGGGTGTATTATAGACCGCCAAATGGGGAGCGAGAATTGGAAGGGCAAATATGTAAGGAAGCACAAGGTAGTGATTGTGGGAGATTTCAATTTTCCAAAAATAGACTGGGAAACACATTCTGTAAACGGGCTGGATGGTTTGGAGTTTGTAAAATGTGCGCAGGATAGTTTTTTGCAGCAGTACATAGCGGTATCGACCAGAGAAGCGGCAGTGCTGGACCTCCTGTTAGGAAATGAGGCAGGTCAGGTGATGGAGGTATGTGTTGGTGAGCACTTCGGGACCAGTGATCACAATGCCATTAGTTTCAATATAATTATGGAGAGAGTCAGAACTGGACCGAGGGTGGAGATTTTTGATTGGAAAAAGGCTAACTTTGAGGGAATGCGTATGGATTTAAAAGGAGTGAATTGGGACACTCTGTTTTATGGGAAGGATGTAGAAGAGAAATGGAGGACATTTAAAGGGGAAATTGTAAGAGTACAGAATCTTTATGTCCCTGTTAGGGTGAAAGGAAATAGTAAAAATTGGAAAGAGCCATGGTTTTCAAGGGAAATTGGACACTTGTTTCGAAAAAAGAGAGATATCTACAATATTTATAGGAGGCATGGAGTAAATGAGGTGCTAGTGGAGTATAAAGAATGTAAAAAGAATCTTAAGAAAGAAATTAGGAAGGCTAAAAGAAGATATGAGGTTGCTTTGGCTAGAAAGGTGAAAGTAAATCCAAAGGGTTTCTACAGCTATATTAATAGCAAAAGGATAACGAGGGATAAAATTGGACCATTAGAGAGACAGAATGGACAGCTATCTGCAGAGCCAAAAGAGATGGGAGAGATATTGAACAATTTATTTTCTTCGGTATTCACCAAGGAGAAGGAAATTGAAATCTGTGAGGTAAGGGAAAAAAAGTAGCTATGGAAACTATGAGATTCAAAGAGGAGGAAGTACTGACACTTTTGAAAAATATAAAAGTGGATGTCTCCAGGTCCTGACAGGATATTCCCTAGGACATTGAGGGAAGTTAGTGTAGAAATAGCAGGAGCTATGACAGAAATATTTCAAATGTCATTAGAAACGGGAATAGTGCCGGAGGATTGGTGTACTGCGCAAGTTGTTCCATTGTTTAAAAAGGGTTCAAAGAATAAACCTAGCAATTATAGTCCTGTTAGTTTGACGTCAGTGGTGGGTAAATTAATGGAAAGGATACTTAGAGATAATATATATGAGCATCTGGATAAACAGGGTCTGATCAGGAACAGTCAACATGGATTTGTGCCTGGAAGGTCATGTTTAACAAACCTTCTTGAATTTTTTGAAGTGGTTACTAGGGAAATTGATGAGGTAAAGCAGTGGATGTTGTCTATATGGATTTCAGTAAGGCCTTTGACAAGGTTCCCCATGGAAGGTTGGTTAAGAAGGTTCAATCTTTGGGTGTTAATGTCGAAGTAGCAAGATGGATTCAACAGTGGCTGAATGGGAGATGTCAGAGAGTAATGGTGGATGGCTGTTTGTCAGGTTGGAAGCCGGTGACCAGTGGGGTGCCTCAGTGTTGGGTCCACTGTTGTTTGTCATGTACATCAATGATCTGGATTATGGGGTGGAAAATTGGATAAGTATGCAGATGATACTAAGATAGGTGGTGTTTTGGATAATGAAGTGGATTTTCAAAGTCTACACAGAGATTTGGGCCATATGGAAAAGTGGGCTGAAAGATGGCAGATGGAGTTTAATGCTGATAAGTGTGAAGTGCTACATCTTGGCAGGACAAATCAAAACAGGACGTACATGGTAAATGATAGGGAATTGAGGATTACTGTGGAACAGAGGGATCTAGGAATAACTGTGCATTGTTCCCTGAAGGTGGAATCGCATGTAGATGGGGTGGTAAAGAAAGCCTTTGGTGTGCTGGCCTTTATAAATCAGAGCATTGAATATAGGAGTAGGGAAGTAATGTTAAAATTGTACAAGGCATTGGTAAGACCAATTCTGGAGTATGGTGTACAATTTTGGTCGCCTAATTATAGGAAGGATGTCAACAAAATAGAGAGAGTACAGAGGAGATTTACTAGAATGTTGCCAGGGTTCCAGCAACTATGTTACAGAGAAAGGTTGAACAAGTTAGGTCTTTATTCTTTGGAGCGCAGAAGGTTAAGGGGGGACTTGATTGAGGTCTTTAAAATGATGAAAGGGATAGACAGAGTTGACGTGGATAAGCTTTTCCCATTGAGGGTAGGGAAGATTCAAACAAGAGGGCATGACATGCGAATTAAGGGACGGAAGTTTATGGGTAACGTGAGAGGGAACTTCTTTACTCAGAGGGTGGTGGCTTTGTGGAATGAGCTTCCAGCAGAAGTGATGGAGGCAGGATCGATTTTAACATTTAAAAGTAAAGTGGATAGGTATATGGACGGGAAGGGAATGGAAGGGCATGGTCTGAGTGCAGGTAGATGGGACTAGGGGAAAACAAATGATCGGCACGGACTGGAAGGGCCGAGAGGGCCTGTTTCCGTGCTGTAATTGTTATATGGTTATATGGTTATATAGTAATTTCACCCCAAAAAGAAATGTTAAGAGAGAATACAGTGTTAAAACAAATTAAAACTCTGAAAATCTTAAACAACATTGAATGTTTAAACTTCACAATAATCAGGTCTCCCTTTATTGACTTATTACAAGCATATGGTGCAACATATCCCTGGATATAAACTGTTTCCGAACCGTGTGAGGGGTGTGTAAAGATATGAAGGTATATCCCTTTTATTTTCTTTATTTCTTTTTATTTTTTCTTTGTTTTATTTTCATTTATTTATTTATTTATTTATTTATTTATTTATTTATTTATTTATTTATTTATTTATTTATGTGTTTATTTGTTTGTTTGTTTGTTTATTATTATTATTATTTATTATTATTATTATTATTATTATTATTATTATTATTATTATTATTATTATTCTCTCTTTCTTGTGCTTTACGTCTTTCTGGGCTATTTCTCTCTACTTTTTCATGAACTATCAATATCACTACCTTACCTAAATTTCTCTTTCTCTCTTTTTCTTGCTTCTGCTACTTTTCTATTATTAAATTTTAAAACAAGAAGTTGTACATGAAATGTATTATGTTATTCTTGGTTTATACTACTGTACATTACTTCTAATAAAAATATTAAAAAAATAAAAATAAAAAATAAAATTCACAATAGTTCTGGGTGAAACAAAATTGAAAAAAAATTAGGTTTATGTTTCAAACTGCATCTTCAAAACAGAAGAACGATAGATAGTTGTCTAAGCAGCTGGACATAATAGGGTTCATCAATATTTTCTGCTAATTCTTGCGAACATTTTCTGCCTGAAGGATTGATTCTGTATGCTCCCTTTAGGAATCTGACAAACCTACTCTAAATTTCACACCTGTCCTGTCTTTATTCAGGATGGCTATGCAGCTGCAACATTGAAATAAAGTCGAATCAAATGTTTAATTAAAAGCAAGCATAAATCATGCATATGAAATAAACTTCAGTGGGAAAAATAAAATACATTTTTTCTGAACTCCATTCCTGCGGTGGAGCTGTGCATTTGTGAGAATTCTGATGAGGATGCCTAAAGGTCAGGAACAACTTCCAAAATCTTGCAATTGCACTGGTCTAGCAATTGCATTCATTACACTTTGATATCAACTCATAAAATCTATCCTTGTGCTTCCAACATAACACACTGTACAAGTCCAGCCTCCACTGTGAATTTAAATTGTGGGACAAAAAAAAAACTCTTTGTTAAAGAAAAACCATTCGGAGTTCTTGGCAGTGCAGCATTTTAAATACATCAGAGTGGTTTAGGACTGATCCTTATTTTCCTATGTACAAACTTTAAGAGTTGAAAATGTTATGTAGTGATCAACATGGCAATGGTCATTCATTGCAATGGGTGCCTTGATTTCCAGAAGAAACTAACATGCTTTTGTAACTGTTGTTAAAAGTATCATGCTGATGATTCTTCAGTCACCTAATCTGTGCTGCAGGGAGTTGGATTTTACTTCGGAGTCACGTGAGTGACTACGTGAATAGAAGCCCGTACAGCCATTGGTGCGTCATGACGTCAGACGCTGGTGCAGTCGGCCGGTTGGAGCAGCAGCGCTCCTCCGAGCAGTAAGTTTAAACGGAGGTAAGGTTTTTAAAAATTTCGTACCACAGGTCATTTTCTGCGACGGTTTGGAGTTCTGGTAGATATGTTGCAGAAAGTGAAGAAGGTGTCGGCGAGGCGCTCCGGGGGTAGAAAGGAAAAGTGGCCAGGAGAGTGTTGAGGATGGAGGCCCGTCTGGTACACCTGGTCCGGTGCTGGCTACACAGCCAGTGGTTGCGGACCCACTGCCGGGGGGCAGTGGAGGCTTGCCAGTAGGGCGGAAGGCCACTGGCAAGTCTCTGTGGCCCGTAGATGAGTCGGGCCTGGAGGTTATACCCTCCATAGGAGAGTCCGTTTGCTCACGGGTCTCCCATGTCGAGATTCTATTACAAAAGAATGCTCGACAGGGAACAGCTCCGTGAGGAGGAGTGGTGCCCAAGCCAGGCTGATGGAGAGCTTGTGCTAGCAGCACCTGTTTCAGGGCTACAGAACTATCCTGCCTGTGAGGAGGATGTTCTATCAGTGCAGTTTGCTGACACTGATTCTATGCTGGGGAGAGCAGTAAAGGAGTTCGGTTGGAGGTAATTCCGAACATTGCTGGGAAGTTTGCTGAGCGTAGAGAGGCAGGAAAGGCGATTGATGTAGAATTGGCCGAAGCAATTCAGTATATGCTCTCCCACCAGTTACAGGAGCTAGCTATGGATGAAGTAGCAAAAAACTATAAAGCTCCTGTTAATTGTGATCTCCTGAAGGTACCGGTGGTTAATCACCAAATTTGGTCATAGATGGGTATGCCTGCTAGGGCCCAGGAGATGAAGTTTTAAAAAAGTGCTTAAACTGTTGTCAGCAAGTATTACAGCTGTGGTGAAAGTTATTGATACAAGCAATATGGTTGAAGCACACCAGGACGAACTGGGATTCCTTTGTAATGCATTTTGAAATTAATAATATCGGGAGGGCCGCTATTAGGCCAGTGCTAATCCGAATTTGGCGAGTTTGTGCAAACCGACCAGTGTACCACCACGAAATCTGTTGTTTGGTGGTAACCTTGCAAAAAGGGTCAAAGACTGTCATGAGGTTGTTAAAACCATGGCCCTCATTAAGCCAGCTGGCAAGCAAGGCAAAAAAGGGTTCTCTACAAGAAGTCGAGGACAACAAGGTCCGCAAGGAAAGATGCAGGTAAGGAATATAACATTGACAGACGATGAATTAACTGATGTTCCTGTTCAAATTGGGGAAGGTTAAAATTGTTTCTCAAACAATGGCAGCAGTTGACATCAGATTTGTTCATACTTAGTAGTATTGAAGGGGTGAAAAATTGAATTTTACTCTAAGGACAGTCTACCTAATCAACATTTTCCTAGTCGTAAACTTATTTTTTCAGATGAGGAAAATGTGCTTATTCAAGCAGAGATTCAGTCGTTACATAAGAAAGGAGTAATTGAGCCTTCTGTCTATCAAAGTCAACAATTTCTGTCAAGTATATTTCCCAGATCTAAAAAGACTGGGGGATGTAGAATTATTCAGGATTTATCGAGTTTGAACAAATTTGTTTGTTATAGGCATTTCAAAATGGAGACCTTTACCACGGGCAAACATCTAGTGTCCAAAGGGTATTATATGGCAACCATTGATTTAAAGAATGCGTATTACTCAGTGTCTATTCATAGTGATGATAGAAGATATTTGAAATTTATTTGGATGACTGAGCTGTGGCAATTCAGGGCATTGCCGAATGGA
Source organism: Okamejei kenojei (assembly GCA_035221665.1). Lineage (NCBI taxonomy): Eukaryota > Metazoa > Chordata > Chondrichthyes > Rajiformes > Rajidae > Okamejei > Okamejei kenojei. The sequence goes on from CM069131.1 coordinate 107,949,590, forward strand.
TTAACTTCAGCTCCTAGATTATTTACTAAATTGGTAAAACCTGTGTTAGCATTACTTAGAGCTCAGGGGCATGTGGTAATGGCCTATTAGATGATATTCTGATTGTTGGAAAGACTCATGCTGAAACTCAATCATCAGTTTCAGTTGTTAAAATCACTTTTGAACAAATGGGATTTGTTATTCACCAGATAAATCTAAATTATCACCAGTCCAAATTATTGATTATCTGGGATTTACCATTAATTCCAATCACATGTTGGTAACTTTGCCCAGGGATAAATTGAATCAGTTAATTGAGGACTGTGTTAATCTCGTTGGAGAACAACGGCCTTCGATTAGACAAGTAGCCAGTTTAATTGGGAAGTTGTTGCAGCATTTCCAGCTGTGCAGTATAGTCCTCTGCATTATCAACAATTACAACGATCAAAGGAACAGGCACTGAGAATACAAAGGGGCCATTTTGATAGGCCTATGCAGTTGTCAGCTGGGGCGATTGATGGCATACAATGGTGGATAGTACATGTTTCAAAAAGTTTAGGAAGGTTTTTGGTGGAACCACCGTCACTGATATTACAGACTGATGTAAGTGCACTGGGTTGGGGTGCAACAGATATGTCTTCTAGTTGTGGAGGCAGATGGAATGTGGATGAGACATCGCTTCTTCAATTAAGAGGGATTAATTATTTAGAGTTGTTGGGCACCTGGTATGGGCTCAAAGCTTATTGTTCTACAAGGAGGGATCTGCATGTGCAGGTTCAGATTGACAACACCACAGCAGTGGCATATGTAAACCACATGGGTGGAGTTAAGTCACAGTCTTGTGATAGACTGGCTAACCAGATTTGGAGCTGGTGTATTGACCAAAATATCTGGCTTTCAGCACTTTATTTGCCAGGAAGGTTCAACACGGTAGCTGACACTAGGTCACGTCAGTTTAATGACAACATTGAATGGATGTTAAATCAGGATGTATTTAACCAAATGATTGTTCAGTATGGATTGCCAGATATTGACTTGTTTGCATCTCGATTAAATCATCAGTTACCTAGATATGTTTCATGGGAACCAGATTTTGGGGCAGTAGCATTGGATGCGTTTTTGCTGCATTAGGGAGGAATGTTTGTGTATGTATTTCCTCCATTCTGTCTCATCAGCAGATGTTTGCAAAGATCAAGGAGGACTCCGCTTCAGGGGTATTGGTAGTGCCAGATTGGCCTACACAAGCATGGTTTCCCGTTGTATTACAAATGGCTAGGGAGCCTTACATGCTTTATGCCCAATAATAAAAATCTACTGGTAAATCCAGTCACTGGGGATCAACATCCTTTATATGATCGTATTGATCTGTTAATTTGCAGATTTTAAGGAGGCCATACCTGGGGAGAGGACTGTCTCATCGGACTGTGGATATTCTCACGTTGGCCTGCAGGGATAGTACACAGCAGCAATATATCACCTATATAAGGAAGTGGGAGCAATTCTGCCTACAGCAGAATATTGTATATCATACTGCAGGGATCACGGACGTATTGGAGTTTTGTCAAATCTTTATTTCAACCATAAATTAAGTTACAGTGCGATTAATTCAGCCAGAAGTGCTCTGTCTTCTTATTTACCTATGAATGCAAAATTGCATACAGTAGGGACACATCCGTTAGTTTCACGATTCATGAAGGGAGTTTTTCAATTCTAATCCTCCTAAACCCAGGTATGCCGGTATTTGGAATGTGAGTGAGGTTTTTTATGGTTCTTCGCCAGTGGGCTCCGGTTACAAGCCTATCTATAGCCAAATTAACTATGAAGGTGGTCATGCTTATGGCGTTGGTTTCAGCTCAACGTGTACAAACGTTGCAAAAGCTACGGCTAGATAGAATGCATGTGTCGGCTGATGCCATTATATTTTATGTCTATGATTTGCTTAAACATAATAGAAGAGGCATGACAGGATGTAAGATTGTGTTTTCAGCATACCCCGCAGATGATCGCTTGTGTGTAGTCTCACATTTATCTCGTTACATTGAGATTACTAAACCTCTGAGAGGAACAGAGTTGGCTTTGTTTATTAGTCACAAAAAACCACACAGTAAGGTGTCGGTGCAAATGATTTCAAGGTGGCTACAGCAGGTCCTGGCAAGTGCTGGAATTGATACTGATAAATTCAAATCTCATTCCACCAGGGCGGCATCAACTTCCGCGGCAAGGGCGATGGACTTGCCAATAGACCATGTCCTCGAGGCCGTAGGATGGTCCAGTGAGCTAACTTTTCAGAGGTTTTATCACAAGCCGATTTCAAGGCTCGGGGGTGTTTGCTGATTCTGGTTTCAGTACTGTTACACTTTTCCCCTGAGTTAGAGGGGTTTGTTTATGATTTGTTTGTAAATAAACTGTTATTCATTTAACAAATGTATTACTGATGCATGATTGATTGTTAACGACTTTTGAGTCAATCCAGGCAGTGTGAACGTCCGGATTTCGGTCTCAGGCGTGAATTCACAGTGCTTTGAAGTCTTCACGTAGTCACTCACGTGACTCCGAAGTAAAATAGTAAGATTTAAACGAGAACTTACCAGTTTGAATTTTGATCTTTATTTTATGAGGAGTCGAGTTGAGGGACTACGTGCCCTCCGCTCCCACCCTCATAGATCTCATCTGGTAGTTCTAGTTTTATCATCTTACCATTATACTTCAGTCATTGTTAGCTGTGAATTCATTCCGCTGCTTTGAAGATTGACGCACCAACGGCTGTACGGGCTTCTATTCACGTAGTCCCTCAACTCGACTCCTCATAAAATAAAGATCAAACTTAAAACTGGTAAGTTCTCGTTTAATCTTACTATTTAGACGTAGGTTATACTTGAATTACCTTCTGCCCATTTCCCAAGAAAATAAAGATTTGTCTCAGCAATTAGCGACAGTCGTACAGACCATATTGTCGCATGTGGTCCACATTGTGAAGTTTGGATTATAATAGCCACCAATGAAACTTTCTATCATATTTCACACTGCCTGTCTTACAATCATACCAACGCAACAATATGAACATTAAATTATCTGATTTTAAGTCCCCCCCACCCTCCTCTCTTTTCTGTGCCCCCCATCCTCTCCTGAACTCTGGTGTGCACCCTTTTCTCCCACCATCTACTACCACACCCCCACCTCCCCCACATCCCCCTGTCACCATATTCCTTTCCCCTCATTCTTACACTTATCTCCCTTCCCCAAGTACCGCAATTCCCTTTTATTTCCTCGCCTGGATGTTTAAGTTAACTTTTATGTGGTTGTGTGTCTTGTTGCTTTTCACTTAATGTGGCTGTATGGTAACTCATATATCACTGTACCTTAATTGGTACATGTGACAATAAACTGACCTTGAAACCTTGAAACCTTGTTGTCTGCCCCCTTCCACCCATATCCGTCCTTCTGGCTTTACATTTTGCTCCAATTCATCTCCTCTTATCCAACACCTTTTCGTCTTGTTTTCACTTCTAGCCTTTGCTACTTCCTCCACTATATCCATGGACTCCCACACATGCTTCCATCCTTCACGTGCCAGGCTTTGTCCCATGCTCACATCTTTTTTCCAGCTTTCTCCCCCCAATCCTATCAGTCTGAAGAGGGGCCACAATCCAAAATGCTGTCTCTCCATTCCCTCCTCAATTGCTGCCTGATCTGCTCAGTTCCTCCGGCACTGGGGTTTTTCTACAAACAGACAGTTGGTTTATGAGGGTAGATTTCCTTGGGTCCTTACCGAGTTTTCAAATCTGGAATTATGCATTTGCTCAAAAAATAATGAGAAGAACACAACAGTCCTGTTCTTTTCAATTACAGGAGAAGTCATTGTTTTGTGAAGTTACACATTCTGGTCTTGCGAAGGAAGATAGGAACTTCATGCGTTAAAACAATGGGCAAGCATTAAGAAACAAGAGCTAGTGAGGCAAATATTGTGAATCATTTGGGAAAATGCAGGAATGTAAGAAATTGATTTCGTGCATTTTTTTTGTACTAAAGCCATTTCCCCTTATTTTGACGGCCTAATGAGAAGAACCATATCCAACGGTGAATGGTTTTCTCACTCCCTCTGCTTTTGCTGATAAGTAAATAGAACAATATTTCTAGACAGGTAGAAGTAGTCAGGCACTGCACCTATCAGCTAGAATAAATATGGCCAAGAGCAAGGGGAGTGAATATAGCAGCTACAGTGAATGCACCGAGTAACTCAATGGGACAGGCAGAATTTCTGGAGAGAAGGAATGGGTGACGTTTTGGGTCGAGACCCTTCTTCAGACCTGAAACATCACCCATTCCTTCGCTCCAGGGATGCTGCCTGTCCCGCTGAGTGACTCCTGCATTTTGCGTCTATCTTCAATTTAAACCAGCATCTGCAGTTCCTTCCTACACATGAATGTGTCTCTGTTCAGTGGAGGTGGCCACCATGCTGAATAAAATCAGGTGGCTTAATTGAAAAAGAAAGGCACCAGTCAATCTTTTACCTCCTTCTGCGATTACACAGCAGATGGACGAATTGCTTTGCACTGAAATTTAATTCACTCAAAAGGCATCCTGCTTTTTGTATGTAATCACTCACAGTCTCTGCAGCCTCCTTCCCTTCAATGTCACCGTAATAAACTGGTGCAGGCACACTTGGACCAGCAAGAAAAGCTTGCAACCTGCCATAAGTAGCTTTAGTACTCATATTCTCCATCGCTCGCTGGGGAGATCTTTATGTGCATAGGTGCACGTGGAGTGAGGAGTCTTAGAAACATAGAAACATAGAAAATAGGTGAAGGAGGATGCCATTCGGCCCTTCGAGCCAGCACCGCCATTCAATATGATCATGGCTGATCGTCCGCTATCAATAACCCGTGCCTGCCTTCTCCCCATATCCCTTGACTCCACTAGCCCCTAGAGCTCTATCCAACTCTCTCTTAAATCCATCCAGTGATTTGGCCTCCACTGCCCTCTGTGGCAAGGAATTCCATAAATTCACAACTCTCTGGGTAAAAACGTTTTTTCTCATCTCAGTTTTAAATGACCTCCCTTTTATTCTAAGACTTTGGCCCCTGGTTCTGGACTCACCCAACATTGGGAACATTTTTCCTGCATCAAGCTTGTCCGGTCCTTTTATAATTTTATATGTTTCTATAAGATCCCCCTCATCCTTCTAAACTCCAGTGAATACAAGCGTAGTCTTTTCAATCTTTCCTCATATGACAGTCCCGCCATCCAAGGATCAATCTCGTGAACCTACACTGCACTGCCTCAATTACAAGGATGTCCTTCCTCAAATTAGGAGACCAAAACTGTACACAATATTCCAGATGTGGTCTCATCAGAGCCCTATACAACTGCAGACGAACCTCTTACAACTACAGAGGAACCTCTTATATCTTCTTGTGCACAGGTGCAGGTCGGGTGTGTAAATGCGTAGGAATGAACTGCAGATGCTGGTTTACACCGAAGATAGATATAAAATGATGGAGTAACTGAGCGGGTCAGGTAACATGTCTGGAGAAAAGGAATAGGTGACTTTTTTGGGTCGCGGACCCTTCCTCAGACTCTGTAAGAAGAATTTGCAGATGCTGGTTTACACCGAAGATAGACATAAAATGATGGAATAACTCAGCGGGCCAGGTAGCATGGCTGGAGAAAAGGAATACGTGACCTTTTAGGTCGAGACCCTTCCATACAGTGAGTAAAGGTCTTCATCCAACATTTTCGTGGCTTGGCTCTACTCTCAAGGAAATCTTATGAAAGAAAATAAAAACCCGGACCTAAGTTTGAAAGCAGCACTTCACAGTTCCAAATGGTCTCAACGGCACTGCCTCAGCGTACGTTTCTAGACCTTTCTCACCTAACAACTCGCCTCACTTCACAAGTCAGTGCAGGCAACCTTCTCCTCTCATTATATTTGGCAAGTGCTTACCAGATGCTTGTCCCTTGGACGTAATTTCTGATGTGACCCGGGTGACCCTGTACTATTGCTCTGCCTATAAACCAGAATTCAATTTTAATTGTCGCCAGGATCCAATTTGAAGAATTATAAAGAAAATCACCCGTGCTAGATTCCAGGTTATATTGAAAACTCTAAACGATAGAACATCCAGCAAAGAACCATTTCCAAAGGTGAGTGGTCTTCTCACTCAAGTAACTAGAACAATATTTCTAAACAAGTAGTAGTAAAACACTGCTCCCATTAGCTAGAATCAATTGCCTTACCACCCCCAAATCCAGCTCCTCATTTAGTTTTGAGATACAGCAAGGAAACAGGACGTTTGGCCCACCGGATCCGCACCGACCAGCGATCCCTGCACATTAACACTATCCTACACCCACTAGGGACAATTTTTACATTTACCAAGCCAATTAACCTACAAACCTGTATGTCTTTGGAGTGTGGGAGGAAACCGAAGATCTCGGAGAAAACCCATGCAGGTCATGGGGAGAACGTACAAACTCCGTACAGACATCACCCGTAGTCAGGATCGAACTCGGGTCTCCGGCGCTGCATTCGCTGTAAGGCAGTAACTCTACCACTCTGTCACCGTGATTGTAATGGTCTTATAAGGAGTGGTTGCATTCTGTATCTCCAGAAGACTATATCGAAGCTGGATTGCTGTGATCTGGGATACCAGCTAGTGCATCCAGTGTTCTGACATGCTTTGAGTCAGTCTGGCATGATTCAGTCAACTTTAGTGCAGGAAATTACTAGAGCAATTATGAATTATTATCCGCCCTGGAGCCATAATGAAATTTAAGCATCCATTAAAAGTTAGAGATTGGAAGAGAAAGTTGGTGGATGAACATCACCTTAACTGTCTCGTGTGCACCTGCACCAACGGTTACAGTGGCAGATGTAAGATCAGCTTCCTGAGAGTGAATCTTCTCTAAAACTGCTTATGCATAACTTACATTTCTCAAAAATTCAAGGAAAAGACTTTCAAATAACTTGATTAGAACTGGTGTCAGGAGTTATGGGGAGAAGGCAGGAGAATGGGGTTAAGAGGTAGAGATAAATCAGCCAAGATTAAATGGCAGAGTAAACTTGATGGGCCGAATGGCCTAATTCTGCTCCTACCACTTATGAACGCTTGAGTCATATTTATAAAATTATTTGTATTACATTATGTGAATTCAAGGTCTTTTTCAGGATATGAGGATGCAATTCATCCATGAAACATTCTTGAGGCTCAGGCTTTTCACACAAGATGTTATGATGAGACTCTGTTCAGAAGACTGCTAATGAATCTATGCCACTTTTATTTTTCAAATAGTTTGGGATTTTCTTTGGTGTCCTGGCCAGCATTCCTCTATCAGCAGTTGTTCTTGTACAAATTGGAAATAAAAAATAGCCACTGCTGTTGTTTATTTACAGCACATGGTGATTTTACTTGATGAGCTGATCATTGGCCCTGAGAGATATTAATGGTCATAAAGTCTTGCCACATGGAAATAGGTTTACTAAGTCCCTGCTGACTGTCAAGTTCCCAATTATATTAATGCAATTTTTCACCCCAATTCCCATCAATTCCACTCAGACCCCCTGCTGCCTCACCATGCCAACCTTGACCTTGAATGCTCACTGTGGAGTTAGCACATTCTCCCTGTGACTGTGTGAATTTCTTCCAGGTGCTCTTGTTTCCTCGCACGTCCAAAAGACGTGCAGATTTGTAGGTTATAACAAACCATATAACATATAACAATTACAGCACGGAAACAGGCCCTCTCGGCCCTTCCAGTCCGTGCCGACCATTTGTTTTCCCCTAGTCCCATCTACCTGCACTCAGACCATACCCCTCCATTCCCTTCATGTCCAGATACCTATCCACTTTACTCTTAAATGTTAAAATCGATCCTGCCTCCACCACTTCTGCTGGAAGCTGATTCCACACAGCCACCACCCTCTGAGTAAAGAAGTTCCCCCTCACGTTACCCCGAAACCTCTGTCCCTTAATTCTCATGTCTTGCCCTCTTGTTTGAATCTTCCCTACCCTCAATGGGAAAAACGTATCCACGTCAACTCTGTCTATCCCTTTCATCATTTTAAAGACCTCAATCAAGTCCCCCCTTAACCTTCTGCGCAACGGTTAATTGGCCACTGTAAATTACCCATAGTAGACGAGAAAGTGGAATTAAATGGAACTACTCTGAACAGGTAATCGATGGTCAATGTGGATTTGGTGCACCGAAAGGCCTGTTTTCATGCTGTATCTTTCAATCAATAGACAATAGACAATAGACAATAGGTGCAGGAATAGGCCAATCAGCCCTTCGAACCAGCACCGCCATTCAATGTGATCATGGCTGATCATCCCCAATCAGTACCCCATTCCAGCCTTCTCCCCATATCCGCTGACTCTGCTATGTTTAAGAGCCCTATCACCAGAGAATTCCACACACTCACAACTCTCTGTGAGAAAAAGTGTTTCCTTGTCTCAGTTCTAAATGGCTTACCCCTTATTCTTAAACTGTGGCTCCTGGTTCAGAACTCCCCAACATCAGGAACATGTTTCCTGCCTCTAGAGTGTCAAAACCCTTACTAATCTTATATGTTTCAGTCAAACATCAGTCAAAGATCCAGCACTCATATGCACACTAGGGATAATTTAGAATTGCAAGTGACCTATAAACATTGTGGGATATGGGAGGAATTTGTAGCACATGAAATCAACCCATGCAGTCAAAGGAAGAACATGCAAACTCCATTCAGACTGTAACAGGATTGAATCCAGGTCTCTGGTGTTGCAAGATGACAGCTCTATTGTACTACTTTGGAGATTAAATGTTTTCTCCATGAGCCATTTCCTGGGCTACCGCAAGACCTCAGCGTATAATATGATGAATATAAATTCTTAGTGTTTATTGGATAGAGATAGAGAGGATTACTACAGAACCATGCCATAGATTAAACACAAGGGGATGTGGTAAAGTTAGTAATAAATAGTAATTGGACTGGACAGAACTAATGAGCAAAGAAGGTTGTATCATTCATTTTTTTTAATATCACTGCTACAAAGATTGTTAATTATCACTTTCACAAATTTTGCAGACTAAATGAGATAACAAACACAACGGTTGAACAGAGCAAACTGGAATTACTCCTCTTCTTTGAAATGTCTCTAAATCCCTGTACACATTGAACACATGACAATAATTTGTGCTGTCAGTTGTCGAAGAGTCTTAGCTTGTAAATGGCAAGTCACAGGTCAATTATTAAACAGCAGTCCTAAGGATAAGTTAGCGATTGTCATAAGGTAGGTTTAGTTTGTATAATACAGTGCATGGCACATATAAAATATCAGGAGAGAAATGATACAGGCCTTTCTTGAGCAATGCCTTAAGACAAATGGAATAGTTCAGCTGAACTCATTAGTGTTGATCAAAGTTTGGTGCATCAGCTATTCTTTCACTGGAAAATAACTGAAACAAGCATTCAGAGACAAAAGGAACTGCAGATGCTGGAATGAAAATAACACGCTGGAGTAACTCAGCGGGTCAGGTAACATCTCTGCAGGGAATGGACAGGCGGCATTTCAGGTCGGGACCTTCTTCAGAACTTTCAGTTATTATTGCTGTGTATAAATGTACCACTGTCTGCACAAAATGTTACGTTGATCTCATTTTGTTTGGATGTTGAAGAACAATTCATTGTACCTCTGTGGAGTCATAAATATTGTTTGACCCAAGAAATTTTTTGATTCTACCTTACCATGTAAATTGACCCTCTTGTGAACTCCATCCTCTAAACTTTCAAGTGTTATGCAGAAGTGTGAAACATTCCTCTCTGACCTTCGATGTTAATTGAGCGTTACTCTGGAACATCTCTGGAATTTTATAGCCTCAATATTTCATCTCCAGATGATTGCTTTCCACAAATGACATTTCTACGGTCCAGCAGAAATGGAGCATTTCCTCATCAAGCATTTGATCATCTCTGTCCAGAAACATCAATCTTGCTCTGCTTATCATTTGATGTTTCTGTTAAACTAAAAAATAATTTGGATGAGAACTGTACATTGATTGAACATAACAAAATAAGGCTTAGAGAGTGGAACCAAATCTGATAAGATCATATTTTACAATGTCTCATTAGTATTCACGTTACGAGGCAAATACAAATGGATAGGCGTTTATCCGTTTGCTGAAATGCAGTAAATATGTACTTTATGAGTATAACTGAGTCATTTAATTAATGTTTTTAACTTAGCTTACAGTGTTTTATTTTTCATTACTGGCAATTATTTATAACTAAATTGATGAATAATGGGTGAATATAAAAGCTAGGATTAGATTTAGCATATACAGCTTTAATCAACCATATTAACCTTGTATATGAGAGTCAGGATATTCATTGGATATCAGCTGCATTTTGAGTATTAAGTGTTGTATTGGTCACTCCATTTCAGGAAGGATATGGAGGCTTTGGAGAGGTGCAGGAAAGGTTTACCAGAATGCTGCCTAGATTAGAAGGTATTACCTATAGAGAGAGGTTTTAGCTATAAGGAGTGGTCAGACAAACTTGCATTATTTTCTCTGGAACATCAGAGGTTGAGGGGAAACATGCTAGAAGTAGATAAATTAATGAGAGGCATAGATAGGCTTTGCAGTCTGAACCTTTTTCAAAGAAATGTCTAGTAGTCATAGCTTTAAGTTGAGAGGGGCAAAGTTTTTTACACTGAGAGTGGTAGGTACCTGGAACCCACTGCTAGGGGTAGGGGTGCAGGCAGATATGATAGTGGCATTTAAGGGGCTTTTGGATAGGCACATGGATTTGCAATGAAAGATTCCACAAATAACAGAATTTGGTTTTAGTGATGTTGGTAGAGGGGGTTGATGTTGGTCACGAGATACTGGAAAAGTGCTTTTGTCTTCTTAAAAGCATGGGGATTTTCCTATCAACTGGATGGACATAAAGGACCATGATATATTATTGTAATGTTGAAGTGAATGTTTAATTGTGATTCGGATAAAGGATGTTGCTCTTCATCAAAATGTCTTGAGTCTTTATTATTAGATATGATTACAGTTCTTCAGAAGATGTGGAAGCCAGAATGGAGAATGGCCGACTGTGAGAACATTATCTTGAGGGTTTTATCAGCATAACCACAGAGAGGAGTGCCTTTGGTTTGCAAGAGCAGCAACATGTTGAAAAAAAGACTGAATGTGCTTTAATTAATTGGGAGTATAGAAATAAAGAGAAATATGCTGGAAATGTTCTACATGTCAGGCCACATCGGTAGAGAGGGAGAAACACTGCAGTTTTTATATTCACAATCCATGTCATGTAACAAATGCAGCTACAAGGATCCTATGTATTATGCCAATGACCTTTCACTAGATGCTGCCTGATATTTCCAGCATTTCCATTTTATTTCAGTTTTTCGGCCATTGGGGTTGGGAGGTTTTGCCCCATGAGATGAGGTTAGGCAGACTGAGCATACACTCTCTAAAGTTTCAACAAAACGAAAAGTGTTCTCATTGAATATCTTCTTTGTGGTCTGGTCAGGCTCAAAGCAGATTTGATTCCCCTGGCTGCGGACACAAGAACTGAGGCGCACCGTTTTGAAATAAGAAGTTGGCCTCTGTGGAGAAGATTTTTCTTCACCCATGAGAGCGGAAGCCTTTGGAATTCTCTACCCAAGATTTATTCCTCTGAGGCATGGACAGGCATTCACCAGCACAGGCCCCGACAATGAGCAGTCACATGATGCATCCTGGACTGACACTCACCCATTGAAACGAATGAAAGACACAGAAAATGGCCCCAAAGTTGTCCTGATCAGTGGTGGTCTGATGAATGTCTGTTTAGAACAGTGGGATGTAGAAAGTAAAACAGGACCGCACGAGAACAGGCCCTTCGGCCCACAATTTCTGTGCCAAACATTGTGCCAAGAGCATTGCTTATCTGCCTGCATATAATCTGTACACCTCTTTTACCAGAATATCCACAATGCCTATCCAAAGTCTCTTAAGTGCCACTATCATATCTACCTCAACCCCCACCCCCGGCAGTAAGTTCTAGTCACTCTAAAAAAACCTTGCCCTGCACACCTCCTTTAAATTTTATCCCTCTCTCTTAGCTCTATGCCCTCTGGTATTTGATTGTTTCATCATGGGAAAATGGTTCTGACTGTCTATCCTATCTATGCCTTTCATAATTTTATAACTTCTATCAGATCTCTGTCCAGTTGAGACCAAGTTGTGGGCAGTTATTGAAAAAATTCATGTTGCTACTGCCATTGCAAACATAAATTGTTCCTTGCTGTGTTTACACAGATAAAACCCCACTTCAAAATTAGTCAATTGTAAGCAAACTACCATTATAAACTTCAGAAAACTGATGGGAGACATTAAAAACAATGTCAAATTATTGTAGGATTTCTGATTTCTGCAGTGTTTAATTTTTTTGAAAAATGTAATTAACGTTGCAACCCTTATACTGTACAAGAGCAAAAATTAAAGTGCTGGAGGAACTCAACAGGCCAGGCAGCATCCGTGGAGGGAAAAGGACAGGTGCGTTTTGGGTCTGGACATTTCTACAGACCAGACACTGTAAAAGGTTGTGAAAGGATGTGGAAAGGATGAGAAATGTTCAAAAAGACAAAATGAGGAACAGCCAAACCTGAATCATTTCCACTTCAGTGATGAACAACTGAATATTTCTCTTAATGAGCTGGAATTTGGGGTTTCTGGAAATATCAGCATGTTGATACAGAAAGAAGTGGCTGAAATTCTCAGTGCAAACAATAACGCGCCACCAACCTCTCAGCATTGTTGCAGAAAGATGAACAACTTAATGTGTTCTGTCAACTTTGTACTCTAATTTAATACTCTAACGTTTGAAGTTACTCATGCTGAAGATTAAATGGCTGAATTGTGGCAGATGCAATCAGAACTATCAATTCCAGCCAGGAACATTCAGTTTATTGAACTCCAAATTGTACAAAATACAGCAGCTCATATCCTTTCCCATTCTCCCTCACAGTTGTTCAGCTGTTCAACTTCCAATTACATAAATTGGTTCCACAATTAAAATTATTGATCTCTTTTTCATTGCTTCATTTTGAGACTCTATGATGGTACCTTTTTTGCCTATACAGTATATTGGAAAATCAAGGAGTTACAGTAAATGCCTTTTAATCTATGCTGCCACGTCAGTGTCACTGGTGGATGGTTGTGTGATTGAAGGAAATGTCTTTCAGATGAGATGTCAAGCTCCAGGCCACGTATGCCCCCTTTGCTCTAAACTGGCATGTCACTCACAACTTTTAAGTTCAAGTTCAAGTTCGAGTTCAAGTGAGTTTATTGTCATGTGTCCCTGATAGGACAATGAAATTCTTGCTTTGCTTCTGCACAACAGAACATAGTAGGCATTGACTACAAAACAGATCAGTGTGTCCATATACCATTATATAAATATATATACACATGAATAAATAAACTGATAAAGTGCAAATAACAGATAATGGATTATTAATGTTCAGAGTTTTGTCCGAGCCAGGTTTAATAGCCTGATGGCTGTGGGGAAGTAGCTATTCCTCAACCTGGCCGTTGCAGTCTTCAGGCTCCTGTACCTTCTACCTGAAGGTAGCAGGGAGATGAGTGTGTGGCTAGGATGGTGTGGGTCTTTGATGATACTGCCAACCTTTTTGAGGCAGCGACTGTGGTAAATCCCCTCGATGGAAGGAAGGTCAGAGCCGATGATGGACTGGGCAGTGCTTAATACTTTTTGAAGTCTTTTCCTCTCCAGGGCGCTCAAGTTGCCGAACCAAGCCATGATGCAACCGGTCAGCAAGCTCTCTACTGTGCACCTGTATAAGTTAGAGAGAGTCTTCCTTGACAAACCGACTCTCCGTAATCTTCTCAGGAAGTAGAGGCGCTGATGAGCTTTCTTGATAGTTGCACCAGTGTTCTCGGACCAGGAAAGATCTTCAGAAATGTGCACGCGCAGGAATTTGAAGCTCTTGACCCTTTCAACCATCGACCCGTTGATATAAATGGGACTGTGGGTCCCCATCCTACTCCTTCCAAAGTCCACAATCAGTTCCTTGGTTTTGCTGGTGTTGCGGGCCAGGTTATTGTGCTGGCACCATATGGACAGTTGCTCGATCTCTCTTCTGTACTCCGACTCATCCCCATCAGTGATACGTCCCACAACAGTGGTGTCATCAGCGAACTTGATGATGGAGTTCGCACTGTGACCGGCTATACAGTCATGAGTATAGAGAGAGTACAGCAGGGGGCTGAGCACGCAGCCTTGAGGTGCTCCCGTGCTGATTGTTATCGAGTCTGACACATTTCCACCAATACGAACAGACTGTGGTCTGTGAATGAGGAAGTCGAGGATCCAATTTTAATCTATCAGCTCTAACATGATTCTACCACCAGCAACATTTTCCCATCCCCATCCCTTTCTGCCTTCTGTGGGGACCGTTCCCTCTGCAACTCCTTAGTTCACTTATCCCTTCCCACCCGAGCAACCCCTTCCCGAGGTAATTTTCCATGCATCCACAGGAGATGGAACACATGTCCTTACACCTCCTCCCTCAACTCTATCCAGGGATCCTAATGGTCCTTCCAGGTGAGACAGAGGTTAATGTGCACCTACTCTAACCTTGTGTACTGCATCCAATGTTCGGAACTTTGTCTCCGGTCCATTAGCAAAATCAGATGTTCAAGCATAGACTGGGGGATTTTAACTCCTCTTTACATTACCATGCTGACCTTTTCTGGTCTGGGCCTCCTTCATTGCCAGAGTGAGGGCACACGCAAACTGAAGGAGCAGCACATATTATGGTTAGGTAGCTTACAACTCAATGGTATGACCATTGAAAGTTCTAATTTTAGGTAAATAACCAATGCACCCCTCTTCTCCCTCTCCCCTCCACTGCACACGCCCCCTCTCCCTCCTACCCCACCCCCCTCCCTCGCCCTTTCCCCCCCTCCGACACCTCCCCGAAAGGAGACAAAAAGGAGTAAAGGAGTCAAAAGTGTGTCAGATAAGGAGAAGAGAAGTGAAAGAGGAAGGCAAGGTAAAGCCAGAGGGAGGGTTATGGGTGGGGAAGAGGAATGAGGGAAAAAGGGTAGGCGCAATATTCATACAGTGTGAAGACAGGTCCTTTAGCCTAACTCGCTCACGCCAACCAACATGCCCCATTTGCACCTTCAGCATTTGGACCATATCCTTCAAAACCTATTCTATCTATGTACCAGTCTAAATGTTTCTAAAATTAAATTGTGGGAAATATAGGGTTTGAGAGGGGGGAGGGGGGTGCACAGGATAAAGATGGGGAAAAGAAAAGACAATAGATAAAATGGACGTGGGAAAACCTAAAATTGGAGAATTCAATGTTCATAATGTGTAGGAAGAAACCGCAGATGCTGCTAGACCCAAAATGCTGTGGGAACTCAGTGGGTCAGGCAGCACCTCTGATAATGTTGGGTTGTAAGTTGCTCAAGTGGAATATGAGGTGTTGTTCCCTCTAGTTTGGTGTCACCCCACTCTGGCAATGGTGAGGACCAGGGCAAAAAGTTTGCTATGGGAATGGGAAGACAAGTTCAAGTTGTTGGCACCTGGGGTGCCATGCAGGCCTTGGCTGAACGAGCTTGACGAGATGGTCACCTGGTCTATGCTTGGTCTCGCCGATGTACAGGTGGCAACATTGGGATCACCAAATGGGGTAGATGAATCGAGAGGAGGTCCATGTGAACCGCAATCTCTGCTGGAAATGCTGCTGGGATTCCTGGATGGAGGTGAGAGAGGTGTAGTAGTCACAGGTGTTACATCTTCTGCAGTTGCAGGGGGAAGGTACCAGGGGAAGGGGCAGTTTGATGAGGTTAGAGGAGTTATTGACCACTCGTTTTAATCGTAGTTGGTTTTAGTATTTATGGGCAAGCTAAATTGGCAAAGGATTACAATTGGTAAAAGATGTTTAATGAACTAGTTTGTACAAGACAGAAAACTAAGCAATAGAACATTGAATAGTTGATTGATAAAGCCATTCAGACATCCAAGAGCAGGTGGGCAGAAAGGATAAAGAAAGATGGTGCCATAATACTGAAATTATGTTGTCTTTATGTTGCAGTGGGTATGCGATCAGAAGTTTAGGCAGTTGTTCAACTGGGCACTAGATTTACCGTATGACTAACCTGCCTCAGTGTGTGGCTCTGGCCAAAGTGAAAAGTGGAATAAGCCATCAAGGCATATTATTTATGGCTGATGTCAGGACTGTAATTAAATAAGCCGTCTGAGTCTAAAGTGTGTGGAGATGATGCTGGACTGGTGTTGGCAAGCACCTGTTATTGCCCAGAAGAGTATATAGTGTTCAGTGGAAGTTTTTGATTATAATCTACTTTAGTGAAGGGCAGCATCTATCATCAGGATAGTGGGTTAACAACCTTTATTTTCTAACACTGCACCAAACTATTCTACAACACTAGCTACTTAGAAGGATTATTAAACTTTGAACTTGTAAGTTTGAAGGGAATTGAAATGTCATTTCTATGGATATTGCAGGACAGATTATGTGTGGATATGCACAGAACAACAAGCAAGGACTTAATATGGATAACTGCAGTGGACTGAAAGGCTTGCAGAAAACTACTTTCCTTGGCAATCAATCGTTGTGTTAAATTTGGGACTATGCCTGTTTTTTTTTTAAATTTCCATGTAACTATTCGAATATTGTTTTAAAACAAACCTAAGAACTAATAAAATGTGAAAAAAGTAAGTGAGTCTTAATTTATCAACCTGCTATTTTTCAAAGAAAAACTGCTTGATGGTGCACTATGGTTGAGTAATCAGTTTATTAAAACCAATTGATGCATTTTCAAACACATTTCTATTTGCTGTCTTATCCTATTATCAGTAGATACTGAATACTGGCAAATGTTGCAGACATACACAGAGATAAATGTGTCTGTGCTAACTTTCTCACTTGAATTAAAATTCTGTACTACCCGTTTATCATTACTATTGAAGAAAATGTAGACAGTAAACACCAATACTGCTACATTCAGGAATTCAACTACATATTTGCTATATGCTTGACATTAAAATGCAAATATAATACATTTAAACACCTTAATAAATTACTAAGATACCGACACCCACACTGACCAGCTCTAACACTATCCTACACACCAGGGACAATATACAATTTCTTTCTGAAGCTAATTAACCTACAAACCTGTACGTCTTTGGATTGTGGGAGGAAACGGACGCACCCAAAGGAAACCCAGGCGGTCACAGGGAGAAGTTACAAACTCTGTACAGACAGCACCCATAGTCAGGATCAAACCTAGGTCACTGGCACTGTAATGCACCAGCTCTTTCACTGCACGACTGTGCCAACATCTATCTGCTTTCCTTAAAAGAAAGACAAAAACTTGTAATTTTGCCTCTTCAATTATTTTTTTCTACTTCCCACATAGTCTTCGAATCCAGTCAATCTCGTCGTCTGACATTCCCAATTGACTTCCTGAATTCATATCCTCTTGTTTCCAATACAGATGCTTCATGATGCATTTATATGCTTCCCACTGTGATGTTCCCAGAGCAAACCACCATGGAGGAAGATCCAAGTTGGGATCAATATGCAGGAAAAAAAGAAATGTAATTATTTACAAAAAATTATTCTACCAATGTTATTTTACTTCGGAGTCACGTGAGTGACTATGTGAAGAAGGCCGTCCCCATGCATGTGCGTCATTATGTCTGACACGTTGCGCAGGGACTGACTGGTGGGCGCACGGCTCCTGCCAGCGGTAAGTTTTTGAACCTAGAAGGTAAGTTTTATCTTATTTCTAGGGCTGTTTTTTGTATTGCAGGATTGCCTGCTGAATTTGGGCGGGCCGCGGGAAACCGGTTATGCACCGTGGGGAAATCCTGGTCCGGACCGCGGAATTGCGGGTAGCCGGCAGCCATCGGGTACGCTCCCTAGTCGCTGTCAAGGAGGTCAGCGACACCCAGGAGGGGAATGCAAGTGGGGGTTCTCCCAGTATGGTCCCCCAGAGAACGGGGTTAGACTGGCAGTTAGCCGGTCTTACTACCCCAGTCTCTGTTAATGGGGTTAGCAGCTCCCACATCGCATGGTTCCCCCAGAGCAGGGGTTAGACTGGCAGTCAGCCAGTCTTGCAACCCCAGCCATTCACTATGGGGTCTGAAGCTCCTACACCGTTATGGGTCCCCAGGAAAAGGGGTTGGATTGGCAGCAAGCCGGTCTAGCTACCCCAGTCTCGGACAATGGGGTCAGCAACCCCCAGCCCGCTTAGGTCTTCCGAGATAAAGCGGTTAGACTGGCAGTACGCCGGTCTTGTTAACCCTGTTGCGGACTATGGGGTCAGCAGCTCCCAGACCGCTTAGGTCTTCCTAGATAAGGGGAAAACTGGCAGTAAGCTGGTCTCGAGACCCAGTCACTAACTATGGGGTCAGCAACTCACAGACCACTATGGTTCCCCATGAAAAGGGTTAAACCATGAGGAAGCCGGTCAGGCCTTGGGACTCGGTCGAGTAGGGCCAGGAGATTCCCCCCTCCTCTATGGGTAGCGTCTGTGAACGCCTAAAACCCACCGGGAGCACCTGATGGAGGTTGCTCTAGAGAGATATGCTCCAGAAGGGAGCTATCTGAGCCCTGGTATTATGAAAAACCTGCTGGCAGCGACACCTGTTAGGGTTGCACAATGTCTCTCTCTCTCTCTGAAGAGAGCATCAGGGGTCAGTTTCACTCTGGCCCAGTCATATTCTGATATATGTCCGAGGGGCCATGTCAGCGCAGGTATCCTCAGGGGCCTGCGGAAGCACCTGTTAGGGCTGCACAATGTCTCCCTCTCTGAGGAGGGGAGCATCCGGGGTCAGTTTCGCTCTGGCCCAGAGTCATATTCTGATATGGGTCCGAGGGGCCATGTCAATGCAGGTTTCCGCAGGGACCCTCACGCTACAAGTGCCGGTAGTGCACAGAGCTATGAAATGAAACCATCATATCGGCGATGACACCCCCATGCCTCAACGGCAGCAAGCAGTTCACTGAAGTTGATGGGCGCTTGAAAGCTGGCCCAAGCTGGTCTCAGGAAGGAAATCAAGGGTGGGGATGGAACCCACATCAGGGGCCTTTGGGCTTACCATAAGACCACTGGTAAACATGGAAGTAGGTGGCTCGTGTTTGTTCGAAACATGGGGTAAGTGGACCATTTACTAGTTCGTAATATTTACACTTGTTTTGTACAAATGAAAACGATAACATGTGATGGGTAATTATTACACAGCATACAAGGGTACCTAGCATGGCTTGGAATTGTGGCCAGAGTTGTCTTTTGAAGCAGTATTATGGCCGGAGCAGTTTTAAGGCAGGCCAGTAGTATGGCCAGAGCTGCATTCAAGGCAGGCACAGAATTATGGCAGGCGTGGCCTGTTCCTTGTGAAAGATGGAGAGATGTTGGTTCATATTTCATTTACTCTCATGTGCAACATAGATTTTCAGTATATGGAATTTCTCCACTGTCTAATTACTTATTTCCTTACGATCTTTATGACATGCATCAAGATCATAGATGTATACTTATGACAGGATACTTTGGACCCATTCACAGGCGATCACTAGAGACATTTCAAATTGATCTGGAGGATATTTCTTATGCTGTGTTTTGCTTAAATCAACTGTTTCAGCCATTCAGTCAAATTTAAGTTGATACCAACTGGAAGTTGTTGTTTAGATGCTTTACCTTTAACTATTAATTACCTGTGATTCCACCCGGGGGCAGCAGATTGGAATCAATTGAATCAAGAGTAATTGCCTATAGCAGTTGTGTTTCAGCTGTGCAATAGGGTCTTGCATTATTAGAACTGTGAATGTGCAATTATTGATTGATTGAATGATTGATTGATTGATTGATTTTATTACTTGTCATTCGAAACCTCAGAGAGGTTCGAACAAAATTCTGTTTCTACAAGCCATACAAACAGAGCAATTCATTAAAAAAAAGCACACAAACAATTCAATTCACACAAACATCCATCACAATGACTCTCCTCCTCACTGTGATGGAAGGCAAAGTTCTTCTCTCTCCCCCGCACCATTTCTCTCCCGATTTCGAAGCCCCAGGCGGGCGATGTTAACTCCCACGGCCATTGAGGCTGTGCCAGGTGATGTACGGCCCAGCTCTAGGCCCAAAAGACACAAAGTTGGAGCACCCAGCAGACGCTGGAATGTCACGCAGCCATTAAAGCCACACGGGGCAATGTACCGGCCCCGCTCCGGGTCGTTCCAACCCCGCGACACGGGCTGGAGAAGTTGTGCAGCGGGAGCTCTGGAGAGCAGTCTCCAACCCGGACCCGCGAGCTCCTGATATCCCGACAGTCCACTGACTGTAAGCTGGAGCTGGAGCTCCGGAGTCGGGCCGCAGCTGGAGCTGGAGCTGGAGCTCCGGAGTCGGGCCGCAGCTGGAGCTGGAGCTGGACCTCCGGAGTCGGGCCGCAGCTGGAGCTGGAGCTGGAGCTCCGGAGTCGGGCCGCTGGAGCTGGAGCTGGAGCTCCGGAGTCGGGCCGCAGCTGGAGTTGGAGCAGGAGCCCCGGAGTCGGGCCGCAGCGGCGATCCACCACCGCTCCCACGCTCCGAGGCCGGCCAGCCCCACGATGGCAAGTCCGCAGCTCCGCAGGCTCCGTGACTGCAGCCCCCAGGTCATCCCGGCCGGAGGCCGCTGCACGGTACTAGGCCCCAACGACAACGGAGACCCGACAGGGAAAAAGTCGGGTCTCCCATGCAGGGAAGAGATTTTAAAGGTTTCCCCTCCCCCCCCCGCACCCCCCACATATACACAGTTATAAACAGTACAAAAAAAAAGCACGAACAACTACATTTAACTAGACAAAAAAAAAAGACAGACAGGCTGTAGGAGCCGCTGCAACATGAGTCGCGCCGCCACAACCTCTCAGTTGCCATATAGGTCATTGTTAACAGACCTATGCTATTGTCAGCTGAAGCTACCAAAGTCACAATGGTGGTCGAACTACATTCAGCATTGCACCAGTAGTTTTGGTCATATTATCTTCAGTTATATTACTTACACGTGCTAGAACTAAGATGGAAAATCACGAATGCTATCTCTAGTAACTAAGGTGGATGGAATTTGCATGAATCACCAATTCTTCAGTTATTGGTATCAACTACCTATAGACACTAGATGTATACTATGGGTTAAAGGGTTATTGTGCGAATACGCAAAACCTGCATGCTTAGTTCCAAGTTGATACACTGTGGTGGTGGCATATGTTAGTCACATGGATGCAATAACGTCAAAGTATCCTGTCATAATTTACCCAACCTTTTTTGGCGCTTTGCATCATCCTGCAAAGTCAATGACAACACAGTGTGGATGTTGGATCACAAAGCATTTTAGGATCTATGGCTCGATGGCATCCAATATCGATGTGTTTGCATGCAGGCTGATTCTCGCTACACAGGTGAGGAATGTTCTTTTATGTAGTTCTCCATTTTGCCTCGTCAGTCGGGGCTTGCAATATTCAGCAAGATCCCGCATTCAGGGTTCTCGTACTGTCTGACTGGCCTACGCAGCCATGGTTTCCCGCAAATGTTGGGAATAATATAGAACCTTATATGGGGTTTTAAACATAAAACTTTGCTGGTTCATCCTGGGATTCGGGGAACCAGCCTCTACATGATTAATCAATTCATTTCTTTACAGAATCTGAGAAGACCGCTCCTGCGGCTCGGGGTGTCAGACTGATCCATGTATGTCTCACTGCAGAATGCAGGGATAGCACCAAAAAAGCAGTATTTTGCTTCTTCAGGAGATGGGAAGAGTGTTTTCTGTTGAATGTCATGTCACACATAATACGGCACGGACACGGACGTCTTAGAGTTCGTTTCTGTGGGTCTTTGACAATAAATTAAGTTATAGTCCCATTAACCGTACCCAACGAGCTTCTCCTCATAGTTGCTGTAGCAAGTGGGACTTGCGCTCTCAGGTTTCACCCTCTGGTGTCCAGTATTTAGGATATCATTAACACAAGTTCTTCCAGACACAAGTACACGGAAGTATGGAATATTGACATTGTGTTAACATTTACTCACCATGGGGCTCCAGCTATATCTCTATCTTTGGTTCGGCTCTCAAAGGTAGGTTATTCCCTGGCGCTGCCCTCAGCGCACGGGTCCAGTCATTACAACAATTGTGAATGGACAGGATCATTACACCTGCAATATCATAATTCATGTTTACATACATGAATTTTACACATGCACCTTCGTTTACATGTGGTCACACGTTTACACCATTATGTCAAGATCATCTAGAGCCTTAGAGGCTCTGATACTAGTTCAGACCATCTCCAGGTGGTTATATGAGGTTTGGCTTATACAGAAGTAGATACTGATTTCTAATCTCACTCCACCAGGGCTGCTACAACACCAGCAGCATGGGTTATCTGCGGTCCTCTGGACCACATCCTGTCAACTGCAGGATGGTCTAACAAACGAGGTATCCAACATTTATTTTAACCCATTGCCAGACCTGAAATATTTGCCAACTCTATTTAGGTTCAATTTATAGTTCCCCTTGGTTGAGAGGGGTTACTGTTATTGTTTGTTCTTTTATCAGCATCAGCATGTTTTTTAAATCTATGTCATGTCTGTATGCATTATCATGTTTCCCTCATCTATGGTCAACTGATGCAGTCGTGCTTGTGTGGGCTCGTTTTCCCATGGCATGAAATCACAGACCTTCAAAGTCTTCACGTAGTCACTCACGTGACTCCGAAGTAAAATAGTAAGATTAAACAAGAACTTACCAGTTTGAAGTTTGATCGTTATTTTATGAGGAGTTACGATGAGGGATTACATGCCTCCGCTCCCTACCCTCGTAACTTAATGATCATCTGGTAGTTCTAGTCATCTATAATCTTACTATGTTAGTTCAATAACTGTTACCTGTGATTTCACACCGCTGCTTTGAAAATTAATGCGCATGCGTTGGGACGGCCTTCTTCACATAATCCCTCATCGTAACTCCTCATAAAATAATGATTAAACTTCAAACTGGTAAGTTCTCGTTTAATCTTACTAATTTTCTTTATATTCTTGCTTTCATCACAATCAAAGGATATTTTTATTTTGCATTAAACTGGCATTTGTGTATTAGCATTTTCATTGAACTCATGTACTCAGCCATTTACATAACCCTAAACTTATGATCGATACAAAAGACTGAAGATATATTCAATACTATTCTCTGATATATAAGCTACAGATTTGTAAAGCTACATAGATAAAATACACATTTCATGTCCATTCTGAAGGGAATATTTTCATTGCTTTTGGTCTCTATTGGCATGCATGATTTGAATGTTTTATTCATATTACCAAGGAAACAAATTTGTTCAGTGATGCACAACTAGGTTTTCAGCATAAAATCTACTATAGTGTATCTAACACTCTCTAGTCTTTTCTGAGCGAATGCATTCATCGTATTAAAATGCACCACATATTTGTCTGACCTAATTTAATTTTGCAATTCAGAGAATGAAATCAGCCGTATATTAAAACATATTTTTTGGAGAGGATAATGCAAGATGAATTTCAAAACTATCGGAAAATTATCGTGAAATTGAGTTCCATAGCGCCTGTAGTTTAGTTTAGTTTAGAGATACTGTGCGGAAACAGGCCTTTTGTCCCACCGAGTCCGCACTGACCAGGGATCTCCGCACAATAACACAATTCTACACAGACTAGGGGCAACTTACATTTATACCAAGCCAATTAATCTGCAAATTTGTACGTCTTTGGAGTGTGGGACGAAACAAAATATGAACAAAACAAACAAACAAACAAATCTTGCAAATCAAGAAAACCCACGCGGTCAGGGGAGAATGTACAAACTCCATACAGACAGCACCTGTGGTTGGGATCGAACCCGGGTCTACGGCACTGCAAGGGCTGTAAAGCAGCCCCTTTACCGCTGTGCCACCATGCCACCCTGAAAGAAATCTGTAATTTTGGTAATACTGGTGTTAATTTCGTTAGATCGGAGTGAAATATATCAAACTCAGCATCCAGTGGAAATTTAACTTAGAAAATTAGAAACATAGAAAATAGGTGCAGGAGTAGGCCATTCGGCCCTTCGAGCCTGCACCGCCATTCAATATTCATGGCTGATCATCCAACTCAGTATCCTGTACCTGCCTTCTCTCCATACCCCCTGATCCCTTTAACCACAAGGGCCACATCTAACTCCCTCTTAAATATAGCGAATGAATTGGCCTCAACTACCTTCTGTGGCAGAGAATTCCAGAGATTCACCACTCTCTGTGTGAAAAATGTTTTCCTCATCTCGGTCCTAAAGGAATTCCCCCTTATCCTTAGACTGTGACCCCTTGTTCTGGACCTCCCCAACATCGGGAACAATCTTCCTGCATCTAGCCTATCCAACCCCTTAAGAATTTTGTAAGTTACTATAAGATCCCCCCTCAGTCTTCTAAATTCTAGCGAGTACAAGCCAAGTCTATCCAGTCTTTCCTCATATGAAAGTCCTGACATCCCAGGAATCAGTCTGGTGAACCTTCTCTGTACTATGCAAGAATTCTATGGCAAGAATGTATTTTCTCAGAATTGGTGACCAAATCTGCACGCAATATTCCAGGTGTGGTCTCACCAAAACCCTGTACAACTGCAGTACAAACTCCCTGCTCCTATACTCAAATCCTTTCACTATGAATGCTAACATACCATTTGCTTTCTTCACTGCCTGCTGCACCTGCATGCCTACTCTCAATGATTGATGTACCATGACACCCAGGTCTCGTTGCATCTCCCCTTTTCATAATTTGCCACCATTAAGATAATAGTCTACCCTCCTGTTTTTGCCACCAAAGTGGATAACCTCGCATTTATCCACATTCTACTGCAACTGCCATGCATTTGCCCACTCACCCAGCCTATCCAAGTCACGTTGCAGCCTCCTAGCATCCTCCTCACACCTAACACTACCCCCCAGCTTAGTGTAATCTGCAAACTTAGAGATGTTGCATTCAATTCCCTCGTCCAAATCATTAATATATATTGTGAATAGCTGGGGTCCCAGCACTGAGCCTTGCGGTACCCCACTAGTCACTGCCTGCCATTCTGAAAAGGACCCGTTTACTCCTACCCTTTGCTTCCTGTCTGCCAGCCAGTTCTCTATCCACATCAATACTGAACCAACAATACCGTGTGCTTTAAGTTTGAATATTAATCTCTTATGTGGGACCTTGTCAAAAGCCTTCTGAAAGTCTAGATATAACACATCCATCGATTGGTTCTCCCTTATCCACTCTGCTAGTAACATCCTCGAAAAATTCTATAAGATTCGTCAGACATGATTTACCTTTCGTAAATCCATGCTGACTTTGTCTAATGATTTCACCACTTTCCAAATGTACTGCTATCCCATCTTTAATAACTGACTCTAGCAGTTTCCCCACTACCGATGTTAGACTAACTGGTTTGTAATTCCCCGTTTTCTCTCTCCCTCCTTTTTTAAAAAGTGGGGTTACATAACTAACCTAGTGGGGTTACATTTGCTATCCTTGTGACTTGTTGGTGGAATTTTTGTTATCCCTATAAACATTGTTTCTACATTACGTTCTCCAGAATTATGGCAACAGTGCACTGCCTAATGTTAATCTCCAGCATGATTTTAAATTTCACTGATCTGATTTGTCAGAACCAATCATTTTTCACTAATCCTGTTTCCTAAATGCAAAACGGCCTAGAATCAAACAGCAATCTTTGCCAGGTTCTTCCACAGCTCTGCCACACAATTACTTATCCTATAGTATACTCATGGTACAACATTACACAGATTAATGGGGTGGAAGGTTGCAACCTTCATGTGGTCCGCCCTGTTTCAACGAATGCAATCAACCTGGTGTGCACAATCAAATAAGATCAATTAGAACACGTTGTCCTACATCTTTAGGCTGTGCATGCCATACGCAAGAAGAAGACTCAGTGAAATTCAGCCATGCTGTTCTGGGCACCTATCTTGGAGTTGCCTGATTTAAGTGGCCATTCTTCCAAGTCTCAAGCACAACAGGACAAATGAGTTTGGAGCCAACGAGCCAAAATCCTCATTTCACACCCTCGCTTTACTGCTGATTACCTCGGCATCCAACTGGTCTTAAGTACTGACATGAAACACAACATCTAACCATGGAACCACCAATCTCCCTCCAGTGCTTTTGTGCCTGCTTCTCTTGTATCTTTGCTGATCCTCCTGCTCTAAACTAATTTTGCCCAGAAGTCTGCAGTGTGGCTGGTGAATGGCTGCAAACTTATAGTGAGGAGGCTTCAGGTGGTCTTAAAGGATGAGTCCTTTGTGGTGAGACGGCTTTACTTTGGATTGCATCCTCTGCCATTGGTGCCAGTATTCTGTAATGGTTGACTAACAGGCAACAGTGAAGAAATCAGGTGAGAGACTTTAATGGGATCATAAGCAGTGCCATTTTAACAAAGGCAAGAAAACCAAGTTCTGTGGTTACCAGTATTCCATCCCACGATCAGTGCTGGAGTAACTCAGCGGGCCAGGAGGCATCACTGGAGAAAAGGGATGGTGACATTTCAGGTCCCAATCTATAACACCACCCATCCTTTTTCTCCAGAGATACTGTCTGACCTGCTGAGTTCCTCTGCGACTTTGTGTCTATCACTTGGTATATACCAGCTTCTGCAGTTCTTTGTTTCCACTGCTAGTAATTACTTGGAGAACGGATTGCTTGATTACCATGACACTTTGAAAGAACTTTGAATATTGGGACTGTGAGCTGTTGATAGCTGTTAGCTTCATTAGGCTACCCTTTGGCCTTGCCTTAATTTAGGATGAGGGGGGACCTCATGTTTTAAGGCAATTGCCCACATACTGTTCGGCATGCTCAGCTAAACTCTACACTTCATCACATAGCGGATAGCTCAATCAGGGGATAGCGGAGTCAGGGTATATGGGGAGAAGGCAGGAATGGGGGGTATTGATTGTGGATGATCAGCCGTGATCACATTGAATGGCCGTGTTGGCTCGAAGGGCCGAATGGCCTACTCCCACACCTATTGTCTATTGTCCATATCAACAGCTGAGTTGCTCACTGCAAAAATCGGTTTGGTTGATGTGTTAGAAACATAGAAACATAGAAAATAGGTGCAGGAGTAGGCCATTCGGCCCTTCGAGCCTGCACCACCATTCAATATGATCATGGCTGATCATCCAACTCAGTATCCTGTACCTGCCTCTCTCCATACCCCCTGATCCCTTTAGCCACAAGGGCCACATCTAACTCCCTCTTAAATATAGCCAATGAACTGGCCTCAACTACCTTCTGTGGCAGAGAATTCCAGAGACTAACCACTGCCTTAGGATTGTCTTAGGATTGTCAATCAACATGGAAATAGGCTCTTTGGCCCAACTCGTCCATGCTGATCAAGATGCCCCATCAACTGTAAATCTCATTTGCCTGTGTTTGGCCCATATCACTCTAAATCCTCAAGTGAAGTCAAGTCAAGAGAATTTATTGTCATATGTCCCAGATAGGACAATGAAATTCTTGCTTGCTGCAGCACAAACAGCATAAATACAGAACAGTTCAGTGTGTCTATATAGCATAGACCATATATATATATATATATATATATATATATATATATATATATAATATATATATATAAATAAACAGATAAAGTGCAATAGGCTGTTATAGTTCAGAGTTTGTTTGATAGCAAGTTTAATACCCTGATGGCTGTGGGGAAGAAGCTGTTCCTGAACCTGATGTACCAAATTTCAGGCTCCTGTCCATTCTACATGATGGCAGTGGAGAGATGAGTGTGTGGCCAGGATGGTGTGGGTCCTTGAAGATCTTGGCAGCCTTTTTAAGGCAGCGACTGCGACAGATCCCTTTGATGGTGGGGAGGTCAGAGCCGATGATGGACTGGGCAGTGGTCACAACTTTCTGCATTCTTTTCCGCTCCTGGATGCTCAAGTTGACGAACCAAGCCACGATGCAACCAGTCAGCATGCTCTCTACTGAGCACCTGTAGAGGTTCGCGAGAGTCCTCTTTGGCATACCGACTCTCCGTAATCTTCTCAGGAAGTAGAGGCGCTGGTGTGCTTTCTTTATAATTGCATCAGTGTGCTGGGACCAGGAATGATCATCAGAAATATGCACGCCCAGGAATTTGAAGTGCTTGACCCTTTCCACCATCGTCCCATTGATATAAGTGGGATTGTGGGTTCCTATCCTACCCCTTCCAAAGTCCACAATCAGTTCCTTGGTTTTGCTGTTGTTGAGAGCCAGGTTATTGTGCTGGCACCATTTGGTCAATCGGTCGATCTCACTTCTATACTCTGACTAGTCACCAGCAATTATTTATCCTACAGCAGTGGTGTCGTTGGTGAACTTGATGATGGAGTTCGCACTATGTCTGGCTACACAGTCATGAGTATAGAGTGAGTACAGCAGGGGGCAGAGCACGCAGCCTTGAGGTGCTCCCGTGCTGATTGTTATCGAGGATGACACATTTCCACCAAGACGGGCAGACTGTGGTCTGTGGATGAGGAAGTCGAGGATCCAATTGCAAAGGGATGTGCAGAGACCCAGATCTGAGAGCGTGGTACCAAGCTTGGAGGGGATGATGGTGTTAAACGCCGAGCTGTAGTCAATGAATAACAGCCTGACATATGAGTTTTTGTTGTACAAGTGGCCCAGAGTAGAGAGCCAATGAGATCGTATCCACCGTTGATCTGTTGTGGCGGTGAGCAAACTGCAGTGGGTCGGGGTTCTTGTTGAGGTAGGAGTTGATATGCGCCATAATCAGCCTCTCAAAGCACTTCATCACCACAGATGTTAGTGTCACTGGTCGATAGTCATTGAGGCACGTCACCTTGCTCTTCTTGGGCACCGGTATTATTGATTCCCTTTTAAAGCAGGTGGGAACCTCTGACCTCAGAAGTGAGAGGTTGAAAATGTCCGTAAAAACTCCAGCTTGTTGGTC
The DNA here is from genome assembly GCA_035221665.1 of Okamejei kenojei. Taxonomy (NCBI): domain Eukaryota; kingdom Metazoa; phylum Chordata; class Chondrichthyes; order Rajiformes; family Rajidae; genus Okamejei; species Okamejei kenojei. Next base: position 107,978,614 of record CM069131.1, read on the forward strand.
CACACAGGTATTTAGAACATGGCCGGGTATACCATCAGGTCCAGGCACTTTCCGAGGGTTCACGTCCCTGAAGGATCTTCTGACATCGGCCTCTGTGACTATGACTGAAATACCATCACGGCGAATGGGGGCTCGGGAAGGCACATCAGTGTTCTCCCAATCAAAGCATCCGTAAAACACATTGAGCTCATCAGGGAGTGATGCTTCGCTGACAATTGAGCTGCCTTCTGATTTTGCCTTCGTCTCATCCTCCAGCTTGGAGCAGAAGTCCCTTTTGCCATTTTTGATGGCCTTACCAAGGTCGTATCTGGACTTCTTGTAGACCGTTGTATCTCCAGACCTGAATGCCCGGTATCTGGACTTCAGAAGAGTGCGGATCTCATGGTTCATCCAAGGCTTCTGGTTAGGAAACACTCGGATGGTTTTTGTTGGGATACAGTCCTCCACACATTTATTTATGAAGTCTGTAACGACTGTGGCATATTCATTCAGGTCCGATGCCAAGTCCCTGAACATTTCCCAGTCTACAGTCTTCTCCCCCCCCCCCCTGACCAGCTCTGTACAGTCCTCACCTCTGGGGGTGCGCTCTTCAATTGCAGCACCGCAGTATGGTCGGATTTACTGAAGTGAGGGTGAGGGATAGGTGTATTTGATGGTCGTGTAGCAGTCGTCCAGGGTGTTTGATCCTCTTGTGCTACAGGAGACATGTTGGTGGAAGTTAGGGAGCGTTTTTTTTTCAGGTTGGCTTTGTTGAAGTCCCCGGCTTTGGTGGTAAACGCCTCGGGGTTAGCCGTCTGGTGCTTGTTGACCACGGCGTGCAGCTCCTCCAGGGCCTGATGGACATCAGCCTGGGGTGGGATATAGACCGTGGTCAGGATGGTGGAGGTGAATTCCCTCGGTAGGTAGAAGGGACGGCACCTCACAGTCAGGTGGTCCAGTTGTGGGGAGCAGGAGTTGGATATGACTGCCACATCTGAACACCACGCAGAGTTGACCATGAGGCAGACACCCCCTCCTCTCCCTTTCCTAGATGCCAGTGTACTGTCCATGCGATGGATGGAGAAATCTTCAGGCTGGACTGCTGAGTCTGGGGATATGGGGGGTGAGCCATGTCTCTGTGAAGCAAAACACAGAGCATTCCCTCAGCTCCCTTTGGTAAAGCAGCTTTGCCCTTAAGTCCTCCATTTTGTTTTCAAGGGATTGTACATTGGCCAGAAGGATGGTAGGGAGAGGGGGTCGAATTCCCCTGCGCTTCAGTCTGACCCGAAGTCCTGCCCGTCGGCCATGTTTCCCAGGCACAATGGAGGCCTCTCCGTTGTTTCCAGGTACCCTGTTTACTGTACCTGCTGTTTCTTGAACCTACGCTGGAATGGGGATTCCCTTGCAGACGGCAGCTCCAGCTCTGTTGCGATTGGGGATTCCCTCACGGTCGGCAGCTGTTCCAGCTCCGTTGCTCCTGGAAGATTCTTCCTCTTCATGTATCTGCCCAAGTGTTTTTAGAATGCTTTTCTAGAATTTGCCTCAACTAACTCCTCTGGCAGCTCGTTCCACATGCCCAGTGAGTGAAAAGGTTTCCCCTCTTCATCGCTCTCTTTCTCTCTTAATCACTGCTACCTTCCAGCCAGATTTGAGATCCAGACTATTTTATTTTTTATTTTGTTTTATTTTTTTATTTATTAGAAGCAATGTACAAGAATAAAACAATTGGCATATAAAATTATACAGTTAATGTATAGCTTCAATTTTAACTCTTTAACTTGAAAAGAGAGGAAAAGAAAAGAGAAAGAACAAGAGAGAGAAAAAGTGAGAGGTGCAAAGACAGGACCCCTAGATTATCAAAGCAGTGTAGCCAAATGGATAAAAGAAAGAAAGAAAAGGAAAAAAAAGAACAAAAAGAAAAAGAGAGAAAAAAGTGGTGATATACCTGCCTCTCGTTCCCCCCCCCCCCCCCCCCCCACCCACCCACCTCACCCAACCCATAGTTGGATTTAAATCCAAAGTTGTGTTGCACCATACTATCCTTGTAAGAATTCGGTGAAAGTCTTGAAAAAATGATCTGTTTTTTCTGCCAAGATAAGCCTAATATTTTCAAGATGTAGTGTCTCAGACATGTATGTAATCCACATCTTAACAGTAGGGACTGATGTGTGTTTCCAGAATTTAAGTATTTGTTTTTTTGCCATTATCAGGCCATAATTAAGGAAACATCTTTGATATAATGTTAGCTCAGAACAGGCTTCTGACGTACCTAGAGTGATCAGTTCAGTAGGGTGGTCCAATTTTATTTTAAGTATTTTAGAAAAAATGTCAAAAATTCCTCTCCAGAAATTATGTAACTTTATACAAGAGACAAAAGAATGGGTTATAGTTGCTTCCTGAAGGAGACATTTATCACAAATTGGAGAAACATTTGGGAAGATCTTATTCAGTTTAGACTTTGAATAATAGAGTCTGTGCAGTATTTTAAATTGTATTAGCAAATGCCTAACGTTAAGAGAACAGTTGTGTATGTATAGTAAACTTTCCTCCCATCTGTCTTTTAAAATTGTTAGGCCGAGTTCATCTTCCCAAGCTCGTCTAATTACTTCCTATGATGCGGTTTGTATATTTAAAAGGGTATTATAAAGGTATGATATTAACTTGTTTGAATCCGTGTGTGAGTCTAATGTGTCTGGAACCATATATTGATAGTCTTGGGTATATGATTGCAGATAGTCTTGTATTTGAAGATATCTAAAGTATTGGCTACCTTTCAGATGATATTTCGACTGTAATTCTTGAAATGAGAGAAGAGTTCCCATCTCATAGAGATCTCCCAGTTTTTTAATTCCTAATCTTTCCCAGTGTGTGAACGTCTTGTGTAAGATAGATGGCTTGAATGGGGGATTATTGGCAATTGGTGAGAGAAGAGATACATTTCTCAGTTTAAGTGTTGACTTCAATTGTTTCCAGATTTGTAGGGTACTATGGATAATCAGATTTTTCTTGTATACTGTTTTCTTCAAATATATTGGAGAGAAGAATTGCGCCCATATTAAAAGGCGAACCATTTTCTCTCTCCATTCTTAACAATTTTACCTGTTGGCATGTGTTGTCCATCCAATAGATTACTTTTTAAATATTTGTTGCGCAGTAATAGTACATAAAATTAGGGAGAGCCAATCCGCCAATTTCTTTGGGTTTACATAGATGTCGTTTATGGATTCTGTGTGCATTATAATCTCAAATAAAGTTTATGATCAGAGGATCCAGTTTAAAAAAAAAAATAGGGAGATAAATCGGTATTGATAGGATTTGTGGAAGGAAGATCTTCTTTATGGCATTTATTCTACCTATAAGAGACATCGGAAGTGTTTTCCAGAGATCCAGACTATTTGAAAGCAAGAAACCTAGTTGGACGGGTTAAGTTGTGGGACTGGGAAATAAGAGGGCCATGTTTTCCCACATCCCCTTTTCTCTCCGCACACCCCTTTATCTCAGCTGAAATCACACCTATTTCTCTCCCCCCCCCCCCCCCCCCCCCCCCCCCCCCTCCATCCCTCCCTCCTCCTCCTACATTCCCTCCTCTGGCTTCAAAATTTGCAATACTTAGAAATGCCTGGTTTATACCTTCTGCTTTTATCTCAGGTCTTTGTTCCAACCAGCTGCTTATCAAAAAAAACCCTCTCTGTATCCTATTATCTGCAACATTTTGTCCTGCTGCCCCCTCTTCCAGTTTTCTTCTCAATTCCCCCACCCCACCCCCAACAATCAGTCTGAAGAAGGTTCACGACACGAAACCTCACCTATCGTGTCTTTTGCTCTGTTTAAAGATAAAGGGTAGTAGTGTAGTGATAGAGCTCCAACACCAAGGATCGGGTGCTGTACAGAGTTTATATGTTCTCCCTGTGACCTGGTGGGTTTTCTCTGATGTTTCAGCTTCCTCCCATACTCCAAAGGTGTGCATTTTTATGGGTTAATTGCCTTCTGTAAATTCCCTGCAGTGTGTAGGATGCAGAATTAAGATAACAGAACTTGTGTGCGGGTGATCATTGGCCAGCACGGACTGGGCAGAAGGGCATGTTTCCATGCTGTAGCTTTAAACTAAACCATCCATGTTCTCCGGAGATACTGCCTGACTTACTGAGTTATTCCCCCACTTTGTGTTCTTTTATGCATAAAACAACCGCAGCTTGTAAATGAGAAGTTATTTTGGGATGATTTAGTGTTACAATGCTGGAGTTCATTGTCATGTTCAATTGTCATGGCTCTGCTGCATCTTGCGGACATAGCAATAGCAGCTTCATTATGGATGGTACACTGGCACCACAATTGTTTCGCACTTGAGCTGCACCTAGCCTCCTTCGCTTTCCCACCCACCGACCAATCTGCTGCTGCTGCTTGTAATTACACAGTAAACACTTCTGTGAGAGAGGATTGTACTGACAAGTGATGCTTGAGTGATGCGTCAGCCAGGTTAAATAGCAGACTGTGTGTGGAGACCACAAGATGTGCTGTTTGGTGAAATGGTGTGAGCAGATCCGATGGTACATTCGGTAAAAGGCCCCAGCCTGATAAATAAAGGGTTTTTGGGAATGAGTGGCAAGGTATATGGTAAAGGTTCATAACATCATAAGTTCATGTCATTGGAGCTGCATTTGACCATTTAGCCCACTGAGTCTACTTCACCATTTAATCATGGCCGATCTATCTTTCCCTTCCTCCATTCACCTGCCTTCTCCCCGTAGCCTTTGCCACCTTTAATAATCAAGAACTTGTCAATCTGCTTTAAAAATACCCAAAGACCCAAAGAAGTTTATTGACACGTTTAATGACATGGAGGAAAAGCTGGATAAAAAACTGGAAAGGTTTAAAAAAGACATTAAAAAAGACATTGACAACAGAATTAAAACCTATTGAAGAAATGCAGAAACAACAGATGGCTGCAATAAAAGACCTTGAAACAGACAGCTGAAGCGAATGCTTTGACTACAGCGAATTTGATTACAGAAATGAACGTCTGATGAGTATGCTGACTAAAACAGCCGAGAAATGTACTGAGCTAGAAGGACATCAGAGAAGGCAAAATCTGAGAATTGTAGGGATTCCTGAGGGTCTAGAGAATATCGATGGCCCTCGAGAGTTCACTGCTAAATTACTCAAAGAAGTCTTATCTCTGGAAGAGATGCCTTTATTAGCTCGTGCTCACAGAGTCAGTAGACGTCAGACCAGACCCGGCGCTCCTCCCAGGCAAATTGATCATTAAAGTTCAATTGATTTTGTTCTGGATGAGATTATGCGAAAAGCTTCGAAAACTAAAAAACCTGATATTTGATGGTCAAAGGATCAGTATCTACCGAGACTACCCACCAGAGGTCGCCAAGAAACGAAAAGCATTCAATGAAGCTAAAGGTCTTATGCGTGGAGTAGAAAATCTGAGATACGGTTTGAATTATCCAGCGACCCTAAGAGTTACCTATAAGAATGTGGAATACCTCTTCAAGACTCCATCTGCAGCTTTGGATTTTGCTAAGCAGTTTAAGACCTGAAGGAGATCTACAAGCAAGTAATAAACTGACTTTTATTAATCTCAGATATTCAACATGGACTTTTAATATTTACTGTGACTCTTCAAGATGATATTGGAACGGATGGAACAGATAATGTCGAATGAAATGGAGTGGAACTAAACGAGATTCGAAAACGCTACCTGGATATCTGGACATTGATAATTAGCTTTAACATATAACTAATATTAATTAATAACATGCACATTAGGACTATAATACGGTTTTATTATTAGGTTTTTTTTTACCCTTTTCTTATTTTAGTTAATTAGGAATGTTTACTATTATTAATAATCACTATTATTGATCACTATTACTAATAATTAATGATTAACAACTAATAATTATTAATTACTAATAATAATTATTATTTTTTTTTTCTTTTTTTTTCCTTTTTTTACTTTTTTGAATTGAACAACTTGTATATTATTCTTCTTTTTATATAACCTTTGTATTCTTTATAGCCTTTGCAAAAAAAAAAAACAATTTTTTTTTTTTTTTTACGTTTAATATTCTTCCTATTATATAAATATACCCCCGTCAGAATATTGGTAAGGAATAATAATTCCCTAATTCTAAGAGCTGGTCATGTTATTAACATCAATGACGGAAGTCGTTAGATGTATAGCCATCTTTTTATGGCTGGCACAAACTGCATCGATTCTAGATGTAGTTCTTTTCACTTTTTTCACACAATACTTCTAATTTTCCTTTTTTTTTATCTATCTTTTATATCTATTATATCTACGGTTTGATTGGAGTAATATAATGTACCAAGGGAGATGTATTCATGAAAGGAAAAAAAGAGACTCAAATTTCATCCACTCGGGGTCCGGGTGTAAGGTTGGGCCTGTCGCGCTGAGCCTTGGATCCTGTAGATCCTTATAAATTTAAAATGCAAGACTTAAAAAGAATCACGGGGAATGAGGATTAACATTTTGCAGTTGGAATGTTAAAGGTATCAATGAACCGATAAAGAGAGGCCCACAGGAGCCGTTGGAGGAAGTGAAGGAGGGGGAGGAGCGACACCCACCTTAGGTTTAAAATCTAGCGCGGGGCTTGTGTTTCCAGAGGCCCACAGGAGCCGTTGGAGGAAGTGAAGGAGGGGGAGGAGCGACACCCGACCGGTAGGTTAAAATCTAGCGCGGGGCTTGTGTTTCCAGAGGCCCACAGGAGCCCGTTGGAGAAGTGAAGGAGGGGGAGGAGCGACACCCGACCGGTAGGTTTAAAATCTAGCGCGGGGCTTGTGTTTCCAGAGGCCCACAGGAGCCGTTGGAGGAAGTGGAAGGAGGGGGAGGAGCGACACCCGACCGGTAGGTTTAAAATCTAGCGCGGGCTTGTGTTTCCAGAGGCCCACAGGAGCCGTTGGTGGAAGTGAAGGAGGGGGAGGAGCGACACCCGACCGGTAGGTTTAAAATCTAGCGCGGGCTTGTGTTTCCAGAGGCCCACAGGAGCCGTTTGGAGGCAGTGAAGGAGGGGGATGAGCGACACCCGACCGGTAGGTTTAAAATCTAGCGCGGGGCTTGTGTTTCCCAGGGCCCACAGGAGCCGTTGGTGGAAGTGAAGGAGGGGGAGGAGCGACACCCGACCGGTAGGTTTTAAAATCTAGCGCGGGGCTTGTGTTTTCCAGAGGCCCACAGGAGCCGTTGGTGGAAGTGAAGGAGGGGGAGGAGCGACACGCCGACCGGTAGGTTAAAAATCTAGCGCGGGGCTTGTGTTTCCAAGGCCCACAGGAGCCGTTGGTGGAAGTGAAGGAGGGGGAGGAGCGCCACACCCGACCGGTATGTTAAAAATCTAGCGCGGGGCTTGTTTTCCAGAGGCCCACAGGAGTCCGTTGGTGCAGGAGGGGAGAGCGACACCCGACCGGAAGCGCGGCTTGTGTGAAGGACCGTTGGTGGGAGGGGGAGGAGCGACACCCGACCGGTAGGTTAAAAAATCTAGCGCGGGGCTTGTGTTTCCAGAGGCCCACAGGAGCCGTTGGAGGAGTGAAGGAGGGAGGAGCGACACCCGACCGGTAGGTTTAAAAATCTAGCGCGGGGCTTGTGTTTCCAGAGCTTACCCAAATCCATAACGTTCCATTTGGAGGTGGGTTTTTTTTTGGGTTTTTTTTGAGGAAGCCGCTGATTGGTGGAAGAGGACCCGAGGAAGCAGCTGATTGGGTGCAACCCCGGGTTTACTATTTTACATTTCTGCCTCTGGGAGTGAGGGATTCTGGGAGTGAGGGTTAGTATTTAGTAGTAAAGTTTAAAGGATAAGTTTTTGTGTTTTTTTTTTTTAGTATAATTTTGAGAGAAGGATTATGGCAGTAGAGATTGGCCCCATGGTTTGTTCAGCCTGCAACATGAGGGAGATCAGGGAGATGGTCGGTGTCCCTGGTGACCTACGTTTGCAGGAAGTGTGTCCAGCTGCAGCTCCTGGCAGATCGCATTGAACGATTGGAACTGCGGCTGGATTCATACTGGAGCATCCACGATGCGAGAAAGTCGTGGATAGCCCCACGTACAGTGAGTTGGTCCACACACCGCTGGCAAAAGGTAGGAGGACAAGAAGGGAACGGGTGGCCAATAGCCAGCAAAGCATAGGCAGGTAGTGCAGGAGTCCCCTGCGGTCATCTCCCTCCTAAACAGGTATACCATTTTGGATACTGTTGAGGGAGATGGCTCATCAGGGAATGCAGCAGCAGCCAGGTTCAATGGCACCATGGGTGGCTCTTCAGCACATGAGGGGGGAAAAAAGAGGGGAAGGGCAATAGTAATAGGGGACTCAATTGTCAGGGAATAGATAGGCGTTTCTGCGGCCGCAAACAGACTCCAGGATGGTATGTTGCCTCCCTGGTGCAAAGGTCAGGGATGTCACTGAACGGCTGCAGAACATTCTGAGGGGGAGGGTGAACAGCCAGTTGTCCGTGGTGCATGTTGGCACCAACGATATAGTAAAAAAAGGGATGAGGTCCTACAAGGTGAATTTAGGGAGCTAGGAGATAAACTTAAAAGTAGGACCTCAAAGGTATAATCTCCGGATTACTACCAGTACCCACGGGCCAGTCAGAGTAGAAATAGGAGGATAAGCAAATGAATACATGGCTTGAAAAGTGTGCAAGGGGGAGGGATTCAAATTTTTTAGGGCACTGGGACCAGTTCTGGGGGAGGTGGGACGGTACATAAACAGGACGGTTTGCACTTGGAATGGAATGGAACCAATGTTCTTGGGGGAGTGTTTGCTAGTGCTGTCGGGGAGGATTTAAACTAATGTGGCAGGGGGATGGGTACAAGAGCAGAGAGGCAGGAGGGTGTAAAATGAGGGTAGAAGCATTAGGTAGCAAGGTGAAAGGTTAAAAGTGCAGGCAGACAAAACCAGGGCAAAAATCAAAAAGGGCCACTTTTCAGCAAAATTGTATAAGGGGTAAATCGTTGTAAAGACAAGCCTGAAGGCTTTGTGTCTCAATGCAAGGAGTATTCGTATAAGGTGGACGAGTTGAACGTGCAGATAGATATTAATGATTATGATATAGTTGGGATCACGGAGACTTGCTCCAGGGTGACGTAGGCTGGGAGCTGAACATCCAGGGATATTCAATATTCAGAAGGGATAGAGAGAAAGGAAAAAGGAGGTGGGTAGCGTTGGCTGGTTAGAGAGGAGATTAAAGCAATGGAAAGGAAGGACATTAGCTTGGAGGATGTGGAATCGGTAATGGGTAGAGAGCTACAAAACACTAAGGGGCAGAAAACGCTGGTGGGTGTTGTGTACAGGCCACCTAACAGTAGCAGAGAAAGTTGGGGATGGTATCAAACAGGAAATTAGAAATGCGTGCGACAAAGGCAAAACAGTTATAATGGGTGACTTCAATCTACATATAGATTTGGGTTAATCAAATGGGGCAGGGGTGCTGAGGAAGAGGATTTTTTGGAATGTATGCGGGATAGTTATCTAAATCAACAGTAGAGAACCAACGAAGAGCAGGCTATTTTAGACTGGGTTTTGAGTAATGAGGAAGGGGTAATTAGCCGTCTTGTTGTAACGTGCCCCCTTGGGCAAGAGTGACCATAATCTGGGTTGAGTTCTTCATTAGGATGGAGAGTGACATTGTATAATTCAGAAACAATGGGTTCTGAACTTAAAGAAAGGTAACTTTGAGGGTATGAGGACGTGAATAGGCCAAGATTGACTGGCAATTAATTCTAAAAGGGTTGACGGTGGATACAATGGAAGACATTTAAAGATTGCATGGATGAACTACAAAACTTGTTCATCCCAGTTTGGCAAAAGAATAAAATCGGGGGAAGGTATGCATCCGTGGATAACAAGGGAAATCAGGGATAGAATCAAAGCAAAGGATGATGCGTACAAAGTAGCCAGAAAAAGCAGCATACCATAGGACTGGGAGAAATTCAGAGACCAGCAGAGGAGGACAAAGGGCTTAATTAGGAAAGGAAAAATAGATTATGAAAGAAAACTGGCAGGGAACATAAAAAAAAAAACTGACTGCAAAAGTTTTTATAGATATGTGAAGAGAAAGAGGTTAGTTAAAACAAATGTAGTCCCTTGCAGTCAGAAACAGGTGAGTTGATCATGGGGAACAAGGATATGGCGGACCAATTGAATAACTACTTTGGTTCCGTCTTCACTAAGGAAGACATAAATAATCTGCCTGAAATAGCAGGGGACAGTGGGTCAAAGGAGGAATTGAGTGAAATCCAGGTCAGTCGGGAAGTGGTGTTGGGTAAATTGAATAGATTAAAGGCGATAAATCCCCAGGGCCAGATAGGCTGCATCCCAGAGTACTTAAGGAAGTAGCTCAGAAATAGTGGATGCATTAGTGATAATCTTTCAAAACTCTTTAGATTCTGGAGTAGTTCCTGAGGATTGGCGGGGTAGCAAATGTAACCCCTCTTTTAAGAAGGGAGGGATAGAGGAAAACGGGGAATTAAACAGACCAGTTTAGTCAAAACATCGGTAGTGGGGAAACTGCTAGAGTCAGTTATTAAAGAATGGATAGCAGCACATTTGGAAAGTGGTGAAATCATTGGACAAAGTCAGCATGGATTTACAAAAGGTAAATCATGTCTGACGAATCTTGTGGAATTTTTCGAGGATGTAACTAGTAGCGTGGATAAGGAGAACCAGTGGATGTGGTATATCTGTACTTCCAGAAGGCTTTCGACAAGGTCCCACATAAGAGCTTAGTATACAAACTTAAAAGAGCATACGGTAGTAGGGGTTTCCATTTTAATGATTTTCCAACCTTCATTAGAGAACTGGCTGGCAAACAGGAAGCAAAGAGTAGGAGATAAACGTTGTCTTTCGTGACACGAAGAATGGCATGCAGTAACTAGTGGGGTACCGCAGGGCTCGTGTCTGTGCTGACCCCCAGCTATTTACAAAATATAACTAATGATCTGGAATGAGGGAATTGAAGGCAATATCTCCAAAGTTTGCGGATGACACTAAGCTGGGGGGCAGTGTTCGCTGTGAGGAGGAAGCTAGGAGACTGCAAGGTGACGTTTGGATGGCTGGTGGTGAGTGGGCAAATGTTTGGCAGATGCAGTAAATGTGGATAAATGTGAGGTTATCCACTTTGGATGGCAAAAATAGGAAAGCAGAATATTATTTAAATGGTGGCCGATTAAGGAAAAGGGGAGATGCAGCGAGACCTGGGGTCATGGTTCACCAGTCATTGAAAGTAGCATGCAGGTGCAGCAGGCAGTGAAAAAAGCGCATGGTATGTTAGCTTTCATAGCAATATATTGGAGACAGAGCAGGGAGGTTCTACTTCATTGTACAGGGTCTTGGTGAGACCACACCTGGAGTATTGCGTGCAGTTTTTGGTCTCCAAAATCTGAGGAAGGACATACTGCCATGAGGGGCGTGCAGAGAAGGATCACACAGACTGATTTCCTGGGATGTCAGGGCTTGTCTTAGAAGAAAGACTGGATAGACTTGTTTATACCTCTGGAATTTAGGAGATTAAGAGGGGATCTTATAGACACTTACAAAAATCTTAAGGGTTTGGACAGCTAGATGCAGGAAGATTGTCCCGAAGTGTGGGAATCCAGGACACGGGTCACCGCTTAAGGATAAGGGGGAAATCCTTTAAGACCGAGATGAGAAGACTTTCTGTTCTTCACACAGAGAGTGTGATCTCTGGAACCTCTGCCACAGAGGGTAGTTTGAGGCCAAGTTCATTGGCTATATTATAAGAGAGAGTTGGATGTGGCCCTTGTGCTAAGGGGATCAGAGGGTATGAGAGAAGGCAGGTACGGGATACTGAGATGATGATCCAGCCATGATCATATGAATGGCGGTGCAGGCTCGACGGGCTGAATGGACCCACCTACACCTGCACCTAATTTCAAATGTTCTAAGTTTCTATGTAATGAACATATTTAAAAGCAAGTAAAGCATGTAATTTATATTCAAGAGACCTACATCTAAAAAAAGAGCGGAAAACAGATGAAGCATACATGGAAGATTACAATATATCACTCCTCGTTTACACATAAATCAAGAGGTGTAGCAATAATATTTCGTAAAGGTACTTTATCAAACATAATCAACTATAGATGAAAAAGATGTAATATATTAATTGTGATAGGAGAATTAAATACAGAAAAAGAGATTTCTTGTATATATATGGACCAAATTTTGACAGTCTCATTGTTTTTTTAAAAAAGTACTGCAATAATATTCCGGAATTAACGCCATATAACTTGATAATTGGTGGAGATTTTCAACTGTACATAGATCCTTACTAGACAGATCTTCAAAACAGAGGAAAAACAAATCACATTCCAGTGGATTTGCTAAATGCATATATGCAAGCGAACCAATAATAAAGAGTTTGGAGAACAGACAATCCAACAGGACAGAATATTCATTAACTCCCCAGTGCATAAAACTTATTCAAGAATAGATTATTTTTTGGTGGATGTTAGCAAAACTATTTCGCTTACTTATGAAGCTAATTATGATAATATAAGTAATTTCCAGATCATGCACCATTAACTTTAAAATTACAATTAAAAATAAAACAGAAAATATAAAGACAGTGGAAACTTAACACCACAAATTTTTAAAAGACAAAACTACTCAGGAATAAAATTATAAATCAAATTAAAATTTTTTCTTTGAAATAAATGAACGAACCAGAGAATATCACGTTCTTTACTGTGGGAAACATTTAAGTCATATTTTCGGGGATTCATGATTTCTCACAAACATTTCACAATAAACAGATTGGAAAGAACAACAGGATCTAAAAAGGGAGATTAAGCCATTAGATATACAGAATGCTACAAAACCAAATATGATATTTACACAAAACAAATGTTACACACTGGACTAAAATTAAATAAAATATATACATGATCAAGTGATATAAATATTATCAACACATCTAACAAATACAATTTGAATTTGGGGATAAGCCCCCCAAAAATTGTTGGCTCGACAATTAAGGAAAACTGAAGCGGAAAAAATTATACGTTAGGATTAAATCACAAGTGGATATTATTAATACAACCAAAAGAAAATTAAAGACAGATATATGCATACTATAAAAATTTATACACTGCTAAAATAACATAATAAAATAGAAATAGATGCATTTATAAAAGAATGTAACCTGAAAGGATTGGATTAACAAAATAAAAATTATAAATGCTGATATTTCAATACATGAAATGAAGAAACTATTAGGTCATTAAATAAATGGTAAAACACCGGACCAGATGGTATAGGTTCGGAATTTTAAAAAATATTTCATGAATATATAGTCCCCATATCTAAAAACATTAAATGAACAGATAGCTACAGAACAGAGAAGCTTCCAGATACATTAACGAATCTATTATAACACTCATACCAAAATAATAAGATTAAGATAACCGGATATATAGAGCAATAGCGCTATTTAAATAAGAACAAAAGAATATTAACAACAATATTAGCAAAAAGAATGAGTTCAGACGTTAATGAAATAATACATCCGGATCAAACAGGTATTTATACCAAAAAGATATCTTCATATATATCTAAGAAGATTGTGTAAATATTACTATATTCGAAAAGATAGTGAGTAAAAAAGATTTAGTAGTATCTCGCTTGGATGCAGAGGAAAAAAAGCTTTTGGACCAAGTGGAATGGCCTTATTTATTTTCAGTAATGGAAGCTTTGTTTTTAAACTAGGAGAGGAATTTATTACTTGGATTAAATTATTATACGCAAACCCAACAGCAAGAATAACAACAAAACCGAATTGTTATCAATCAAATTTAAACTTTATCACGAGGTTGTAGGCAAGGTTGTCCTTTATCCCCTTTATTGTTTGCTTAGTATAGAACCTTGCTCAGAGGATAAGACTACATCCGGAAATATATGGATATGATACAATAATTCTAAAGAATAAAATCTCCTTATATGCAGACGATGTATGTACTTGATAACACTCAACCAGAAACTAGTATTTCAAAACCTGTTAAAATTAATAAAGGAATTGGAGCACTTTCAGGATACAGTATTAATTGGATAAAAGTGAGATTATGCCATCAACACCTGAATAATTTACATATATTACAACAATTTCCTTTTAGATAATCAAATGGAAAATATTTAAATATTCTAGGGTTTTTAGTTACAAAAAGATTTAATTTTTCTTTTATTTAACATAATTTTTCCCCATTACTGAATAAAGTGAACAAGCAATATTTCATATTGGAAAAGTTTACCTATCTCGATGATAGGGAAAATTAATGCAATAAAATCGATATTTCTCCCACAATTATTATATTGATTTCAATTAATCCCGATATTTCTGCCAAAAGTTTTTTTTAAAAACAGTAGATTCTTTAATTACGAATTTTATTTGGGATATAAGATCATTAGAAATAAATAAAAAACATTTAGCAAATCTATAATAAAAGGAAGGATTAGCATTACCAACCTTATTTTCTATTACTGGGCAGTCAATATTAAAAATATGAAATTTGGTTTAGGTAGAAATTGTTAATAAACCTAATTGGTTAAATGATGGAAAAAAGAAGATCTGTTTCTCCATTTGAAATTAGCTCTCTAATATTTGCTAATACTAATGTTGCTAAGAAAGTTTTTAAGGAAAAATCCGATAAAGAGAAAATGGAATTCGCATTATGAAACAAATAAAGAAAGCATTAAACTAAAATTCTATCCCATTAAGTCTTAGATTGTTAATAATTTTTGTTTAAACCTTCTTTATTGATAAAGCTTTTTTACCACTGAAAATTAAAGGAATTTCTATGATGGGTGATCTTTATAAGAAAAACAACTTTTTTCTTTCATTTAAGAGTTGCAACAAACTTACGGGCTATTATAAAGAATTATTTTAGATATTTCAAATAGAAACTATGCCTTCGCAATATTATGAATTTAAAAATAGAAAAAATAGAAAATTAGAGGAATGTTTGAACAAACATCAATTGACAAAAATGATTCATATATAATAATATTTTATGGAAACGATACCCCATCAACAGAACATACAGGAGAGTTT
>CM069131.1:109826056-109863400 GCA_035221665.1 Okamejei kenojei
GGGTGGGAAAAAAATAAAAAATAATTTGTTATTGAAAAAATAATTTAAAAAACAATTAAAAATTAAAAAAAATAAAAAACTAAAAAAAATTAAAAAAAAAAAAAATTAAAAAAAAAAAAAAAAATAAAGTTAAAAAAAAAAAAAAAAAAAAGAAAACCCCCCCCCCCCCCCCCCCCCCCCCCCCAAATAAAAAAAGGGCGGGTAGGAAAAAAATAAAAAATCAAAAAACTGACCTCGTGGGGGCGTAGGGGTTTAAAAGAAAAGAAAAATTGGTGCAGGAGGAGGCCAATTCTGCCCTTTGAGCCAGCACCGCCATTTATTTGTGATCATGGGCTGGGATTGTCCCTACTATAACTCGTGCCTGCCTTCTCCCATATCCCTTGCACCATAGCCCTGGCTCTATCTAACTCTCTCTTAAATCCATCCAGGGACTTGGCCTCCACAACTGCCCTCTGTGAGGAATTCCATAATTCACAACCATCCGGGTTGAAAGTTTTTTTCCTCACACTCCCAAGAGTTTTTCTCTCACCTCTGTCTTAAAATGACTTCTCTTTATTCTAAAGGACTGGGGCCACTGTTTTGGACCTCTCCCAACATTGGAACATTTTTCCTGCATCTAGCTTGTCCTGTCCTTTTATCATTTATAGGTTCTATAAGTTCCCCAATCATCCTTCTAACTCCAGTGAATACAAGCCTAGTCTTTTCAATCTTTCCTCATATGACTGTGCCGCTGTCCCAGGGATTATCTCGTGAACCTTCGCTGCCACTGCCTCAATCACAAGGGTGTCCATTAGCCTACCCCAATTCTATTGCTTCGCCCATGATATTTCTTTCAGTTCCCCTTAGATCCTCTGTCTCCAGTAACCTGGGAGATTATTTGTGTCTTCCTTAGTGAAGACAGATCGAGTTCTGTGCAACTCTTCTTGCTTTCCGTGTGGAATAATAATTTCACCCGTGTCACTTCAAGGGACCCACATTGGACTTTGCTACTCTTTTATCCCTTAACATATTAAAGAAGCTTTTATGACCTTGTTTATATTCCTGGCCAGCTTCCTTCGTTCTTCATCTTTTCAGCCCGTATTGCCCGTTTTGTTTCCTTCTGTTGTCCTATGAAAGGGTTCCCAATAATGCTGCAACTTACACCGAGTATATTTGAGGGGTCTGTAGATAACACCTGTTTGTGTCTTTCTTGCCTTTACTATTCTTCATCTCATTCCACAATGACTCTACCGCACAGTTAGGTCTTCCTTCGCATAGGGACTGAATTCCATCCTCACCAGTAGAGTTTCCCCCCCCCTTCCCCCTCTGCCCACTTGCCTGTCCTTTCTATAGAATGTATAACCTGATTGTTAATTCCCAGGACGGTTCCTCCTGCCAACACATCTCAGTAATCCACAATGTCATCTTATACTAATGCTCCTCTACTGAGCTCAAACTCGTCTTACTTTACTTCTTATACTTTGCGCATTCTTTACAAGAATTTTAATTCCTTAGATTCACCTTTCACATCGTCCCTATTTACACTTGGCCATACTCTTATACCCTTTGTGAGCTTCTTTCCGTTAATTCTGGGGTCATTCTAACCATCCCTTACTCTCTTTCCATTTAAAACTATGTCCGCGTCTATCCATTTGGACAACCCACCCCCTTATTCTGTTTAAACCACAGTGTAGCAGTGGCAAAAACTGCTGCCAGAATTATGGTCCCCCACCTGTTAAGATGCAAATCTTTCCCGTTTGTACAGCTACTCTTTACTGCCAAAACAGATCCAGTGGCTAAGAATTCTAAATCCATGGCCCCCTGCACCTGTTCCTCAGCCACACATTCAGGTCCCGTATCTCCCTGTCTCTCTCCCCAGCACGAGGAACTGGAAGCAAACTGGGATGATAACACACCCTGCAGGGTTCTGCTTTTCAGCATTTTTCCAGCTCTCTAAAGTCCCACGCTGCAGAAATTCATCCCCTTTCTCAACATCGTTTGTGCCGACATGCACTACCACTTCCGGCTGTTCTCCGTCAACCATTGAGGTTTTTTCTGACACTCTGTCCGTGACATCCTGGATCCTGGCACCTGGAAGGCAGCACACCATCATCGAATCCTGTCTGTTCTGCAGAAACCCCCTGTCCGTACCTCTCTCAATGGAAGCTCTCCAACTAAATGGCGTTGTCTGTCGTAGGCCTCTTTGGTTTTGACTCAAAAGCCCTTTTGCTTCACAAGCCAGTCTGCCACTCAGTGTGATAATGTCTTCTTCCCGACAGCTTCTAAGTGCGTGACTGTTCACAAGAGGTTACAACACCCGGGGTACCTTTGATTCCATGTTTCTCTCCCTTTCTCACTGTCACCCACCTTCTCTCTTCCAGTACCTTAGGATGTAACAATCTTACTGAAGGACTTGTCAAGGAACGAAACTCTGTTTCTCGGACAAACTGAGGTATTCCACTTTGCTTCTCCAGTTCCCCAACACGGTCCTCAGGAGCTGTACCTGGTGCACTTCTTACTCTTGTAGCAGCCAGAGGCACCAGCAGTGTCCTTGACCTCCAAATGCTGCAAGCATCACACTGAATCAGCTTGACTGACATCTCCTTCTTTGCCTCTCCCTCGTTTTGAGTTAGCCTCCTCACTCAGCCTACTCACCAAAGACTCACAATGCCTTCCCTCACTGCCTCCCTAAGCGCCATCCTGCTTATATGGATGATAAATTGCCTAATTTATCAATTACAAACAAAGTCCTCAGTTTTTAAACTGTTTTCCCCCTCTGGACTCTCTACTCCCACTGGGCTAGTTCCATCAGTGCTTTTTCCTGCTCTTTGTTGCTGTTTCTTCCGATCCACAGGAGCTTGAGGTAAGTCTGCTTGCTTTGCCACTCCTTTTCAAATGTTTACCTCCTATGACCTCACTGCTAATTTTTCACTCCAATCTTATCTACCTGTATCTTGCTGTTCTCAGCTCATCTTCTCTACTCGGCGGGACAAGCACAGGCTCGGCGTTCGTTTGCTTGAACACTCAGCTTGGTCTTGTCTTTGACATACCTGTTCTCCGGGTGGGCTCAGCACTTCAACTCTCCTCCCTTTCCCAATCTGACCTTTCTGGCCTGAGTCGCCTCATTGTAGGAATGAGGCCCAGGGCAAATTGGAGGAACGAGACCTCATATTTTACTTGGGTTTAGTTTTCACCCCAGCGGTTGAACATTGATTCTTTAACTTTTGATAGCCCTTGCTTTCTCTCTTCTCCCACCAGTCTTACTGTCTACACTCCATTCTATCTTTGTCCCCCCCTGACATCAGGTTTGAAGATGGTTCTCGACTTGAAACGTCACCAATTCCTTCTCCCACAGTTGCTGCTCCACCTGCTGAGTTACTCCAGCATTTTGTGTCTCCCCTTTACGCATGGTCCCTCAACTTCAGGCACCATAACGTATGGAGGAACTGCATTCATGTTTGTGGTTGTCATTGAATGAGGTCATGTTTAGTAGTTTGTTGCTTATCCTTTGCTGGCAATGACTGCTTGAAGTCCTGCGATTTCATGGGACTCACCAGTTAACATATAAAACAATATATAACAATTTCAGCACGGAAAACTGGCCCTCTCGGCCCTTCCAGTCCGTTGCCGACAGTTGGCTGGGTGTCTTCTCTGGTGATGCTCTGCCGGGCCTGTATTGCAGCCTTCTTTAGCTTAATGTTGCATGTTTTGGGGGCTGGCCTTCAGTTTTCTCTTCAGCATATAAAAGACATGCTCCAATTGGGTTCAGACGGGTGTGTGAATAAAACGTTTTCCAATGGTGATGGAAAAGACTGGAGGAAAGACTAGGTGCTGAGAGCTCTCTTATACTGATTAAGGAGGCTTTTAATTGCACCATGAGCAATTACAAGACACTGTGAAGCCATGTGTCCCAAACATTACGAATGCCCTGTAATGTGGGGGCGGGGGGGGGGGGACTATGTATTAAACACTGCTGCAATTACTACAAGGTGTGAAACCAAAATATAAAAATTCCTTTGTAAAAAATTGGACTATGTGCACATTAACCCAAGTATTTTTTTATTACAAATCTCAAATTGTGGAAGGCACAGAGGCAAATATATAAATGATGGGTCTTTGTCCCTAACCCATTATGGAGGGAAACTGTTATCTGTTTTATTTTTACTGGAACTGCAAGGGGGGGCCAACAATTAACTAATGGTATTTTTTGGAGGACTACTGTGCAGTCAGAAATTTGTAGAAGGGTTTGGACTGTATTTGGAAAAATGTCCAAATAAAACTGATTTGTATTTTCAAGTATTTCACATTTGGAAAAAAGATGAAACAAATCAAAAATGGAAGTTTTTATAGCCATGAACTGCACAACAACCGTGGTTTATTTTCATGATGCAATGTCCTATCCTATGAAATAAATTATTTAATTGGTACTGGTAGAATGTAGGAAACGTGCATCACCTGACCATGCTCTTTGGCCCACAATGTTTGTGAATAACATGTTACCTGGTTAAATGAACACATCTGCCTGCTACTTGGCCGTATCCCTCTATTCCCCGGCACTTACTGGGACCTATCTAAAGCCTACTCCATCGCCTCCAACCCCGGCATGCCAAGCTCTCCATACTTGTTTAAAAAAAAGTTAGATCACGCTCATCTTCATTAACACCCCTCCCCCCCCCCCCCCGCCCCCCCCCCACCTCTCACACAGCTATGCCTTAGTGTTCGAACATTTCACCCTGGGGAGAAGAAAGGCTCTGACTGTCGACCCCATCGATGCCTCACAACAATTTTTTATACTTTTAGCAAGTCGGACCCTCAGGTCTTGGAGTGATGATTTGGATTTGATACTGAATCAGTTCCCAGCTCTTTTTAACAATGTTCGGTGGAGTATGTACGATTCATGGAAATAAGGAATCCTTATTTTAATTGAAAAATATGACCGTAAAATGCACAACTCTACAGCGCCCCCCACGGCACTGACATGTTAGCACATTCTCTCAAAGCAGATATATGGTAGAAGCACCAGCAGGTCGGGCAATATTTGCGGAGAGAGAAAGAAAATAGTTAACATTTCAACTTCGGAGGAGATCCTTTGCCAGAACCCATTTTGCTTCTTGGCCCGAAATGTGGGCAAGTGATATCTTTTTATTAATATGCAGTCAAAGTGTCAGAACCCGACCATTAATTTACAGTGAATACATGTTCGTTGCCTCCGGTGTAAAATAAAGTCAAGACCTTATTTCAAATTAATAATGTATCTGCACAGAGAAATATAATGAGAACACTAGTACTTGTAGTTAACTGGAGGTTGTCTCTGATCTCTTTGAGCAGATTTTCGTTTTGAACACCAGTGTGTGGGTGTGTGTTTTTTTTTTATAGTAGTGCGCCCTGAATATATAATGCAGCAAAGAAATACACGTGATCCGCGCCCGTTCACATTGTTGGGATATCCGATTAAATATTTCTGAAAGTACATGTTATCTGGGAAATAGAGCATCGCCGTTTGCACAAATTCCCAATAAGGACTGATAATGAGGCTGCTATCCGTTTTTAAGTGCCTGCCCGGCCCGCCACCTACCTGGATCGACCTATCGTTGCCCCACCCCTCGCTTCTTTCTGCCAGCTAACTTCTCTTTGCTGCAGCTATCTCCCTATGTCTGCCAGCTATCTCCCTCTTTCTGACAGCTATCTCCCACTCTGTCAACTATCCTCCCCTCTTTCTGCCAGCTATCTCCCTCTTTCTGCCAGCTATCTCCCCTATGTCTGCCAGCTATCTCCCTCTTTCTGCCAGTTATCTCCCTCCTCTTTCTGCCAGCTATCTCCCTCTTTCTGGCCTGCTATCTCCCCTCTTTCTGCACAGCTATCTCCCTATGTCTGCCACTCTCTCTCTTCTTTCTGCAAGCTATTCTCCCTCTTTTGCCAGCTTCTCCCTATGTCTGCCAGCTATATCCCCTCTTTCTGCCAACTATCTCCCTCTTTCTGCTGCTAACTCCCCTCCTTCTGCAGTAGCCCCTCCAGTCTTGAGGAAGGGGAGCTCCTCCAAGATATTGCCTCTGAAAGATATTCTCCTCAATTTAACCCCGCCACTTTGTTCTTTGCTCTTGCTCAAGATCCCAGCATCTGCATCTTGGTGATGTTTATTGTTCAGCTATTTTGGTCCAATGTTCCTTTTAGGCGCTGTCAAATGCAGGAGTTTGCGGCAAGGGTTTATTCTTTACGTACCCAAAATGTGAGCATTGTGAGCGCGCGTGAGCCTATTGGTAACGAGTAGAAGGGAGGGTTTTTCAAGCTGTTTGGTTAGAAGAGGAGCGGCGGTGGTAGGTGCAGCAAAACCTTGCATTGTTGTCAGCGCGGCAAACGCGCCGATCCGCGCCGAGGAGCAGTAACAGCAAGTCAGCAGTGCCAGGGGTCAGGGGCGCTTGGGGGACATTTGGCTGCACCCACGGTCATTACAGGTGGTTTTGCCTTAGGGACAGTTTTTCTGTTGCATTTGCTTTATATCCCCCATTACCCGTTGCCCATGGAATTCAGTAGTAACTTAAATGTTAGGGGTTGTTGATTTCGGGAGGGTGAAAACGGAATGCCGCTCTTGGGTTTGTCTTTTGTGGTTTGTGAGGGAAAATTGTGCAACACGGGAACTATTTCCTGAAAGGAGCCGCAGATTTCATGAACAACTGACCATCTGGGAATGCAACCTTTGTTCGTGTATAATATGGGTTATATAGTGTAAGTTCATCATGCATTTAAAACTAAAGGTTAGATTAATGCGTCAGGTATAATTTTGTGATTTGGTGTTAACTAATCGTACAGGTAAGCAGATTCGTTCAATCGGGGTGACTGCATGTCATTCTAATGAGTAGGTTCCAATTCTCATTAGTGTGGAAATAAGTCCTGTTGTAAGTGTGCGACAGGCTGAGTTCCTCTCTTTGCATTAAAAACCTCAAATGCTAGTTTTGTAGTCTTTATTAAAAAACAACTTGGTCTGTGTTGTGAAGATTTGCGTCGAATGATATTGAACATGCCCGAATATTTAATTCATATGATCGAAAATAATGTTCAGTCTTGTATTCTGTGGTATTGGACAATGTTTCATGAAATGTAAGCGCCATCAGTATGGGGTTTGCACCTCTGTGTTCAGGAAAGGTTTCAGCTGCCTGAAGAAGACAGGTTTAATTAATTTTATCTCTGAAATCCGTCTTTCCTGGTTTCTTTATCCCCTAAGTAAGCCTTGTCCCTTTGAAACGTAAACTTGTTCCATATGTTCACCGAACTCTGGCTTCTCCGTTGGTTTTATCCCAGTTTTTACACCTGCACAATTCTGATCCTGCACTTCCATTATCACAGAATAATCACTTTCACAAGTGTGTGCGTGGTCTGTGGAATTCTCTGCCTAAGGGGCGGCGGGGTGGGAGCTGGTTCATGGATGCTTTCAAGATAGAGTAGATAGATAGGACTTTTTAAAGATAGCAGGAGTCGGGGGATAGGGGGGGAGAAGGCAGGAAAACGGGTACTGATTGGGAATGATCAGCCATGATCACATTGATTTGCCGGTGCTGGCTCGAAGGGCCGGATTGGCCTACTCCTGCATCTATTGTTTAAGTATGCTGAACAGGGTCCTCGTTCAAAGTTTATGTGTACTTTTAAAGGTTTGAAATCCTATCCCCCCCCCCCCCCCCAAACCTCTCCCCACCCTGCCCGGGAGTGTTGGTCTTAACTCAGGCGCCCTGGAATGGACCGGCAGGCTCAACTGCACTTGCCGGCTGAGCAGCTTCCGTAGCCGGGTGTGAAGTCTAACATACACTTCTATGCAGACTGGTTGCCCGGGTTGTGACTGTGAAAAACGTTCTGACCATGATCTATCCTCCGTAACCCAAGTAGACCCGGCGCTAAACAAAAACCGTGCGTTGTCTCAAATGCTGGACAATGTGCTCCTGAAAGTGGATAACTCTGAAGGCGGAAAAAAAAAAAAGTTACAATGGGACAGGAGGATATATTGACCCCCCCCCCCCCCCACCCCAGGTTTGAGTGATATTGCCTGTTAATCCCGATAAAACAAAAAATAAAGTAACAAAAGTACATATTTATTCCTTTAAAAACCATGCATGGGTTAGCGTCCTATACATGTATCTTGCAAATCGCTGTGGCAAAGTGTTGCACATCGATGTGATGACAGGACCGGTGAGCTGTTCATCGGAAAAATTATGTTGGATTTCTTAAACCCCCCCCCCCCCCCCCCCCCCCACCCCCCCCCCCCCCCCCCCCCCCCCCCCCCCCCCCCCCCCCCCCCCCCCCCCCCCACCCCCCCCCCCCCCCCCCCCCCCCCCCCCCCCCCCCCCCCCCCTACCCCCCTCCCCCCCCCCCCCCCCCCCCCCCCCCCCCATCTCCCCCCCCCCCCCCCCCCCCCCCCCCCCCCCCCCCCCCCCCCCCCCCCCCCCCCCCCCCCCCCCCCCCCCCCCCCCCCCCCCCCCCCCCCCCCCCCCCCCCCCCCCCCCCCCCCCCCCCCGCCGTTTCTGTATACTGGATGAAACAAGAGGCAGGCCAGGAACATGGCACCCGAGGTAGAAGGTCAATCAGGCTCCAGAGACGGAATGACTTACTCCGGCATCAACTTATTAAGTAACTACTGTGAACTGTATTCTGCAGTCTGTTTCATTCTCTTCCTTTTACCTACTGTACGAGTTTAGCATAATCGCATTTATGTGTAAGATTATCTGATTTGATTGAATAACATGCGAAACAAAGCGATTCACTGCGCCGCGCCACACGCGATATTAATAATAATAATAATAATACTTTAAGTTCTTAAAACGGGCCAGAGTGGGAGAGGTCGCCCACGGCATTAGGACCCTGCGGCAGCTCCACGTTGACGGTGCATGGGCGGCTGTGAGCGTCAAGTCTTGTTTGGGGGAGTGAGGGGAGGGAGGCTGGTTGTATTCTTGGGGTGGCTACTCAACCCATGGCCATGCATTGATTCGTCCGAATCTGCAGACGCGCAGGTTATTTACAATTGCCCGTCTGCTTGAACTGAAGCGAGTCCTCCGCCGAGTAAGCGGATTGAATGTGGGGGAGAAGTTGCTGGAGTGGGTGGCAGGGGTCCTGTAGAGCATCAAAACATTAGAGACGCGCTTACTGCCGCTGTCAACGCCGCTACATTCCCACTCTGCGCCCCCGGTCCGACGCCCTCGCCCCAGTCCGACGTCTTAATTTTCATTAGCAGCCAGTTGTCGGTTTAAATCGTTTAAACTCGGATCTGGATATCTCTATCACATTGTGTTTCGTTGCACCTTGTGCCCTTAACACGTGTCCGATATTGGCTGCGAAACTGTTGAAGTGTGCAGCATCCAAACACGGTTGAGTTAATTGTAATAATGTGTTGCAGCAGCTCGCAGCGTTTCGCAGTTCCCCGGAGTGGGCACTCACTCGGCAGTGGCGCCCGGGCTGCCTTGGGGCTACTGATGTCTGTCTGTCTGTCTTTGCAACTGAAGCAGGTGCCGGAGGCAGACGAGAGCAACATGGGGCCAGCCTGCCCACAGAAGCCGGCATCGGTCAAGCACCTCCGCCTCGTATTGCTGATACTCATTCCGTGTGTCTGCGCTTTCATCTGCGTGCTGGTAATCCTCTTGGCATTTGTAGGTAAGGTGCTTTCAGTATTTGTCGGCGACCGCGTATGTGTGTGTGTGTGTGTAGATCTATGCTTTAGATAATGCTGTTGTTTCTGAGATGTAATCCCCCCCCCCCCCCAGTCTGATTCGTTACTCTACTTTCTGATAAGCGAACACTAATTAACGGAGTCTCAGTTTGTTTGTTTGTTTTTTGGTTCCGATGTTTACAAATGTACTCGAGATGTCCAAAGGTCTACACATTGTGTGAAATGTGGGTTCCAATGCTATCTGTACAAGCGCAGGGAGTGGATGCACTGAATCAATGGAAGTTTTGAGCTAGCAGTTTCTGTTGCTTTGATTCGGTGAAGTCTGTTGTGGAATCAGTTTAGTTGCTCCTTCCGAAAACGAAAAATAGGACGCTGGACAACTGGGATAAACAAAGTGAAATCTTGTATCCTGGCCTCTGCACGCAATACATCCATCAGCATGTACCTAAGCGACAACAAGGGTACCCGCCTACAGTCCAACGACCACTTGCCCCCACCTTTCCCGCTGTCTTGTATTTCGCCGCGTATTAGGCATTTCGCTTTGGATTCCACATTGCGGAGTGGCAACTTCTAGTATGCACCGCAGCACGAGTTTCGGAGACGGGTAAATGAAACGGGTGATGACTTGATATATAATCTCTCAAACGCCGCGAGTGTGAGGAAACTCGCGCTGTCCAATGCAGCGTTCTGAGATCGAGATGTGAAGTTTACTGAAAAGGTTGTCAGTTGATTGTCAAAAAATGATTGTTTTGCAAAAGTTTGATTTATTGTGTGTGGGTTATTAAAGTCCATTGCTAAGATGTTAAAAATAAAACTTTACCTGTTTAGATTTGGAGCAAGTAATTTGAAATATTATTTATTATCAGAGGTATTGTACTTCAATTAGAGTTTCTATCTGAACTAAAATCCCTCCCCCTTCCTCTCTTCCTCCTCCCCCCCTTCCTCTCCTCCTCCCCTTCCTCTCCTCCTCCCCCTTCTCTGCCATGGAGAGAAGGGGGGGGGGGGGGGAAAGAGAACTTTTTCTCATCATTCATCATTATTTATCCATTTGGTTATTATTGCTTTGTATAATTCTGAAACGTGCAACAAATGTAAAGAACATTTGAGTTGTGTTGCTTTCTTTCATCTAAGCTGCTGGTTGGGTAAACATTTCAATTAGTCTTCGTATTTGAAAGACTCCAATGTCAACAGATGCATCTGAGCTTGAACAGTGGAGTACAGTCAATGTGATTCACTTGTTTGCTTTAACATTATTTTTGCACTTTTAATGCACATAAATGTGTTTCACTTGCATTTCTTTACAACTTGCCATCAGAAATTAGCTTGCTATATGCATTAATTTAATTTGCATTGTGTGAACAGGGGTCAAATAGACAGCATAAGTTAAATCGCACTAGTGGTAATTTCTTCGAATCCTCACAGACCAATTGGATCTTGTGCTGCGAGGGCAGATTTGAAAAAACAAAATCTTACGGCCCAGAACAGCAAGAAGGCAGTTCATTCAGTTTAGTTCAGTGTACGAGGTACAGTGAAAAGCTTTTGTTGCGTGTTATATAGTCAGCAGAAAGACAATACGTGATTACAATGACCCATTTACAGTGAGTCGATACTTGATAAGGAAATAATGTTTAGTGCAAGGTAAAGCCAGCAAAGTCAGATCAAGATTAGTCCAAGGGTCACCAAAGAGGTAGATGGTAGTTCAGGATTGGTCTCTGGTTGTGGTAAGGTGATTCATTTGCCTGAGAGCAGCTCAGATGAAACTGTCCCTGAATCTGGTGGTGTGCATTTTCACTCTTCTATACCTTTGCCTGATGGAAGAAGAGGGAGTGGCCAGAGCATTATGCTGTTGACATTCAACTCTCTGATTGGTATTGCCAGAAGACAAGGTTTGCAGCCTGCTATATCAATTCATGTTGAGTTAAGCGATCTTTATAGAGTTCCAGAGCATCGGAGACGGCCTCATTCTTCAGGGAACGGGGGATTCCCCTCTTCGACTATAGATGAGGCTCTCACCAGGTTCTCTTCTATACCCTATAGCTCTGCTCTCACTCATCATCCCCACCCACACGTAACACGGGCAGTCCGCCCCCCTTGTCCTCACCTACCAGCCGTCACATACACAGATAATCTTCCGACATCTTCGCCACCTCCAACGGGATCCAACCACTGGCCATATCTTAGAAACATAGAAACATAGAAATTAGGTGCAGGAGCAGGCCATTCGGCCCTTCAAGCCTGCACCGCCATGCAATATGGTCATGGCTGATCATCCAACTCAGTATTCCTGTACCTGCCTTCTCTCCATACCCCTGATTCCCTTCTGCACAAGGGCCACATCCAACTCCCTCTTAAATTTGACCAACGAACTGGTTCTCAACTACCTTCTGTGGCAGAGAATTCCACAGATTCACCACTCTCTGTGTTCACCACTCTCATATTCACCACTCTGTCTTCCCATCTCCTCCCCTGTTGGCTTGCTGCAGAGACCACTCCTCCGTAACTCCCTGGTCAATTTGTCCCTTCCCACACCAAACCACCCCCTCCCGGTACCTTCCTTTGCAACCACAGGAAATGCTACACTTGTCGCTTTACCTCCCCCTTGACTCCATCCAAGGACCTAAGCAGTCTTTCCAGGTGCGGCGGAGGTGACAACATGACCTACAGTGACAGTTAGGAATGAAACATAAAACATTAATAATAAAACATTATCGATTAAACATGTGAATTAAATAAAATACTAGAGCAAAAGGAGGCTACAGATTTTTGGTTATTGAGTAGAGCAACTACTCGTGGAAAAAAGCTGTTTTTATGTCCGACTGTGGCAGCTTTGACAGTCCGGAGTCGCCTTCCAGAGGGAAGTGATTCAAAGAGTTTGTGGCCATGGTGAGAGAGGTCTGAGATGATCTTGCCCGCTCGCTTCCTGGCCCTTGCAGTGTACAGTTCATCAATGGAGGGAAGGCTGCAGCCAATAACCTTCTCTGCTGATCGGACGATTCGCTGCAGCCTCCAGGTGTCGTGCTTGGTGGCTGAGCCAAACCAGACCATGATGAAGAAGGTGAGAACAGACTCTACGATGGCCGTGTAGAATTGGACCATCATTGCCTGTGGCAGATTGTGCTTCCTCAGCTGCCACAGGAAGTACGTCCTCTGTTGTGCCTTTTTGACTGTGGAGTTGATGGCAGCCCCCCACTTAAGGTCCTTGGAGATGATGGTTCCCAGGAACTTAAAAGACTCCACAGATGTGACTGTGGTGTTGTTGATGGTGAGTGTGGTGAGGGGAGGGGGAGCTCTCCTAAAGTCTGCAATCAATTCCACTGTTTTAAGAGCATTGAGCTCCAGGTTGTTGCGATGGCACCAGGACGCCAGCTGTGTCACTTTCTGTCAGATTCTTCCCATCTGGATCAGTCCAATCAGGGTTGTGTCGTCCGCAAACTTGAGCAGCTTGACAGAGGAGTCTGTGGAGGTGCAGTCGTTGGTGTAGAGAGAGTAGAGGAGAGGAGAGAGTAGGCAGCCTTGCGGTGCTCCTATGCTGAGGGTCTGCGGGTCCGAGATGTGCTTTCCCAGCCTCACATGCTGCTTCCTGTCTGTCAGGAAGCTGGTGATCCACCGACAGAGGGGTTCAGGCACAGTCAACTTGGAAAGGTTGGAGTATAGTAGGTCTGGCACAATGGTGTTGAATGCAGAGCTAAAATCAACAAACAAAATCCTCGCATAGGTCCCCTGGTGGCCTGGGTGCTGGAGGATGAAGTGCAGGCCCGGGTTGACTGCATCATCCACAGATCTATTGGCACGATATGCAAACTGTAGAGGGTTGCAGCACGGGATTTGATATTTTTCAGCTTGGCCAGCACAAGATTAGAAGTTTAAGAAAGAACTGCAGATGCTGGAAAAATCGTAGACGGACAAATGCTGGAGAAACTCAGCGGGTGAGGCAGCATCTATGGACAGAAGGAATAGGCGACGTTTCGGGTCGAGGACTCCTCTTCAGTCTGATGAAGGGTCTCAACCCGAAATGTTACCTATTCCTTCGCTCCATAGATGCTGCCTCACCCGCTGAGTTTCTCCAGCATTTTTGTCTACCCACAAGATTAGAAGTTGTTCAGCATCTCGGCATCTACATACAATGGTGTCTGTCTTGTCCTCCTCTTGCTTCTTGTGCTCAGTGTTGGAAAGATTGGTGAAAAACAGGGCCGTGATGTGATCGCTCTTTCTTGAGCCCCCCCCCCTTAACCCCTGACACCCGTACTATTCGAGAAATCTGGAGCTGGAAGCGAGCAACTCAACCGCCATATCCATGGAAAGGTTGGGGCCTCAGCCAGAGGTTTCTTGGCATTCAGCTCACATCTCAATGTAGCATCTGCCTGTGTCTCATTGAGGTTTGCTTTGTCGGAGCACGGGTATGCTTTCAGTATATCTAATAAAAAAAATATATACTGAGGTTTTGGATATTGTTCCATATTCAGAGATGCCAAGTGTCCCGGGATTCGCCGTATTTTGTCCCGGCGAAATAAAACTTTTTACGGTGTTCCGGCAGCCAAAACATGCTGTTACGGAACACCGCCGCGCCGGTGTTCCTCCCGTGGTGAACGCCGGCGCCATGTGTCCCCGGTTTGCCAGCCTGCGCGATATCAGCGGCACTTTGCCGGGCCCCAGTGTCCGCGCGTGCGCAGTGGGGGAGGGTTGGCGGGCCCCAGTGGCCGCGCGTGCGCAGTGGGGGAGGGTTGCCGGGCCCCAGTGGCCGCGCGTGCGCAGTGGGGGAGGGTTGGCGGGCCCCAGTGGCCGCGCGTGCGCAGTGGGGGAGGGTTGGCAGGCCCCAGTGGCCGCGCCGTGCGCAGTGGGGGAGGGTTGCTGGGCCTGGCGCCATTTCGAGCCACGCCACGCCCGGCCCAGAGCCCGGGCGGCACCGGCCCGCGCGATCAGCGGCACTTTCTTGCCGCCAGCCGGCCGCTCGCGGCAGCCCCATCACCGGGCCTCCCCCCACCAGTGCGCAGGCGCAGACCCGCCGGCAACCTTGCCAAGTGCGCATGTGCCGCACCCGCCCGCCGGCAGCCGCTGATCTGCACCAGTGCGCAGGCGCATAGCCGCCGCCAACAACCCAGGTGTTACGGAGAGAAATGCATTTAACCCCATTTGTTACGGACAAATGGGTCAAATGTTACTGTGAACTAAATTTAGGGTTGGCATCTCTGCATATTCCATGGCCAGTATTTGCTGTCTACCAAATGCACTGCAGTTACTCAACTAAGTCGCTACAATGGCACCTCCTAAACCTACAACCTCTACCACCAAGGAGGACAAGGGCAGCAGATGCATGGGCTCGCCACACCTCTGGTTCCCCTTCAAGTCGCAGACCATCCTGACTTGGGAACCTATTGTCATTCCTTCTCCATTTTCTGGATCTAAATCGTGGAACTCTCTAGCACAGAGTGCTGTGGGATATTCTTCATCAGCAGGTAGTTCCACAATGCTCTTTGTAGTTCGCTACCATATTCAAGACAATCAGAGATGGGCAATAAATGCTCGCTGGTGTTTGGTATCCGCATTAAACCACTGAGTTTACTTTTCTCTCGCCAATCTTTCCAGCTGATTGGCCTGTTTGTAAAATCATCATGCTGGTCAACTCTGTGCATGCCCATATAAAATGTTGCTGCCTTTATAATATTGCCCACCCACCTCCATCCCAGTCCCCGCCAGGTGCCACTGGAACATTGCGCAAGCGTCTGTCATCTCCTGATTTTTTCTGACTGATCTCCCATTTCCCAACCTTTCACCTCAATCTTTGATGATCTAATGCTTTGAAGGTATGCTCTGATGCTTGTGTTTATAACCCAGCATGGTTATAACGAATCCATCTTTCGTAATGTTTACCAGCTCAGAACATTCCCTCCATTGACCAAGGTCTTGTGCCCTTTGTTTTCCTTTTTAACTCTATCATTGCAGGCTGTGTCTTCATCGACATTCTGATTCCTTTATTATGGTCCTTCGTAAAACCTACCAAGACTTTAGCTATCTTCAGTGAAATAACTTTCTTTGGCTTGCGAAACGCATTTAACTTCTGCCTCTAAAAAGCACCCTGGGGCTTCTTTCTATTTCTATTGAAATAGGTCATTATTATACCAGATCTGGTTTGACCAAGGTTCTGTCTAACCATTACATATAACTTTTATTTTTATTTTTCTGAACCCTTGAGAAGTTAGCAAACGGCCAATGTTGATGTAATTGCTGATTGTTCTTATCCACTGGCTTTTAATGCTCTTTGCAGACAAACGGTCATTTGCTCCTCTACAACTTTATTTCTTGGCATGGCAAAATATTGTAATTTGTCTTTCTCAATGTCGTCGCATTTCTTCTGCTGAACAGTTGTGGCAAGGGTATAGAATCTATAATTCAATATTAGAA
Source organism: Okamejei kenojei (assembly GCA_035221665.1). Taxonomy (NCBI): domain Eukaryota; kingdom Metazoa; phylum Chordata; class Chondrichthyes; order Rajiformes; family Rajidae; genus Okamejei; species Okamejei kenojei. The sequence goes on from CM069131.1 coordinate 109,842,081, forward strand.
TGGAAACGTCTTCAGATGCAAAGGTTAAGCAAAGGCAGACAGCAGACAACAGTCAAAAGCAAGTCATGTTTAATACATCTTTGTGGAGCATGGTTGATTGGATTGAAAGAACTGTGGATGTAATTTATATGGATTTTCAACAAAAAACATTTGATGAAGTTTCTCAATAAAGCTTATTGAAGTTTAAGAGTATGGCAAAAGAAAAATGCAGCATTATAGATAGGAACTTGGTTCACCAACAAGAAACTAAACACTAGGAAGCACTGATCGAATGGATCGGAGTATCTGACAGGTTGGTTTGGTGTTTTTGATTTGTACATTTTGATGATTTGAACACAATCGGAAAATGGCTGACAATGTTGAAATAGGAGATCTAATGAAGCGGACCACAAAAGACCAAGATTGAATGGAATAGTCAATAGTTTAATGTGAATAAGTATGTGAGGGGGGCAAAATTGGAAAGGGGGGAGCAACAATACATGGAATGTTGCATTCCCTACAAAAGTGTAAATGCTGTACATGAGGTGATTGTCAACGATTTCAAATATATATATTTCCTTGAGAGAATGACAGAGGCCAGAAAAATCGCAAAGTTGGGGAATAATGTTTTGTGGCATAGAATAAAGGATAAATAAATGATACATTTGTAAAGTGTATGGTGCAGATTTGCATGTCTTGTTTTGAACAGTAGATTGAAACCATATAAAGTACTCACGGTAAATTCACCAGAATAACTTCCTGGCAGGTCGGGGGGAGTTCCTGGCAGGTCGGTGGGAGTTCCCCCCGCCGTGGGTACCATGTCATCCCGTGCTACCTGCTCCATGGTCGGATAGCCGGCGACTAAACTGTCTCCCCCACCTGGTTTGCCAGGTGAGGAGGGGGCTGTGGACCCCCAGCAGGACCAAAAACAAGATCTGTCAAAGGGCAGATGAGCTTCTAGCGATCCAACGGCCATCCACACTTCAGAAGAAGTTGCGATCACTGTTATTGTAAAGAATGATGATAAGGGGCACACACCAAAATCCTATACTTCCAGCGGCGGAAGTCTGCAGGAACTGGAGGACGGAGATGTGTGGTGCATCCGTCACCGTTCCCGTTGGAAACAGCACCACTGCATCTCTGATGTTTTCAACGATGAGAAATGAAAGAGGCGAAGTGCAGGGACAGCACAGTGGTGCAGTGGTAAAGCTGCAGCCTCACAGCGCCAGGTACACGGGTTCGATCCTGTCCTTGGACGCTGTCTGTGTGGAGTTTGCATGTTCTCCCTGTGAATGCTTTGTTTTCTTCCGGGTGCTCCGGTTTGCTCCCACATTTTAAAGACCTGCAGTTTTGTAGGTTAATTTGCCTCTTTAAATTGCCACTAGTGTGTAGGAGTAGGTGCAAAAATAGGATAACTAGTGTGAATAGTTTCACTAAGGGAGTGATTGGTGGATGGTAGTAGAAGTCTCAAAAACTCTTCATTTTCTTTAATGATTCTAGGATGGAGTGCTTGAATATACCTGGCCATTTGTTCATCTTATCTATGCGAGCTCTCAGCAGAACCCATAATACAGAATGTGACACAAGAACAGGCCCTTTGCTGTAAAATGATAGTGCTGAACATGATGACAAGTGTTTAAAAAATCCATTCTTCTTGCATGTGATTCATATTCCTTCATTCTCAACATATCCACGTGTCTACCAAAAAGCTGCTTAAACTCCGCTGCCATATCTGCTTTCACTACCAACCACTGCCAACGCATTTATGTTAGGGGGGGGGGGGAAACTTTCCCCGCACATCTCCTTTCGACTTTTTCCTCCTGACCTTAAAGCAGTGACCTCTCGTTGTTGACATTTACACCCTGGAAAACAGATTCTGGCTGTTCATTTATCTATGCTCATCATTTTGTATACTTAGGGTGGAGATTTTTGATTGGAGAAAAGGCTAACTTTGAGGGGAATGCGTAAGGATTTTAAAGGAGTGAATTGGGACACTTTGTTTCATGGGAAGGATGTAGAAGAGAAATGGAGGACATTTTAAAGGGGAAATTGTAAGAGTACAGAATCTTTGTCCCTGTTAGGTTGAAAGGAAATAGTAAAAATTGGAAAGAGCCATGGTTTTCAAGGGAAATTGGACACTTGTTTCTAAAAAAGAGAGATATCTACAATAATTATAGGAGGCATGGAGTAAATGAGGTGCTAGAGGAGTATAAAGAATGTAAAAAGAATCTTAAGAAAGAAATTAGGAAGGCTAAAAGAAGATATGAGGTAGCTTTGGCAAGAAAGGTGAAAGTAAACCCAAAGGGTTTCTACAGCTATATTAATAGCAAAAGGATAACGAGGGATAAAATTGGACCATTAGAGAACCAGAATGGACAGCTATCTGCAGAGCCAAAAGAGATGGGGGAGATATTGAACAATTTCTTTTCTTCAGTATACACCAAGGAGAAGGATATTGAACTCGGTGAGTTAAGGGGAAAAAGTAGAGTAGCTATGGAAAACTATGAGATTCAAAGAGGAGGAAGTACTGACACTTTTGCAAAAATATAAAAGTGGATAAGTCTCCAGGTCCTGACAGGATATTCCCTAGGACATTGAGGGATGTTAGTGTAGAAATAGCAGGAGCTATGACAGAAATATTTCAAATGTCATTAGAAACGGGAATAGTGCCGGAGGATGGCGTACTGCGCATGTTGTTCCATTGTTTAAAAAAGGGTTCAAAGAATAAACCTAGCAATTATAGGACCTATTAGTTTGACGTCAGTGGTGGGCAAATTAATGGAAAGGATACTTAGAGATAAATATATATATATATATATATATAAGCATTCTGGATAAAAGGGTCTGATCAGGGAACAGTCAACATGGATTTGTGCTGGAAGGTCATGTTTGACAAAACCTTCTTGAATTTTTTGAAGTGGTAACTAGGGAAATTGATGAGGGTTAAAGCAGTGGATGTTGTCTATATGGATTTCAGTAAGGCCTTTGACAAGGTTCCCCATGGAAGGTTGGTTTAAGAAGGTTCAATCTTTGGGTGTTAATGGCGGAGTAGCAAGATGGATTCAACAGTGGCTGAATGGGAGATGTCAGAGAGTAATGGTGGATGGCTGTTTATCAGGTTGGAAGCACTGTGGGGTGCTCGGGGATCTGTGTTGGGTCCACAGTTGTTTGTCAGTACATCAATGATCTGGATGATGGGGTGGAAAATTTGATATAAGTATGCAGATGATACTAAGATAGGTGGTGTTGTGGATAATGAAGTAGATTTTCAAAGTCAACAGAGAGATTTGGGCCATTTGGAAAAGTGGGCTGAAAGATGGCAGATGGAGTTTAATGCTGATAAGTGTGAAGTGCTACATCTTGGCAGGACAAATCAAAATAGTAAGATTAAACGAGAACTCACCTGTTCGAAGTTTTGATCGTTATTTTTACGAGTTTTGCGATTACGATGAGGGATTACGGTGAAGAGCCCGCCTCACGCTGGTAACGGCATACTTCAAAAGCAACGGCATGAAAAACACAGAACACCAAAGCCGGAGTAACATAGTAAGGCTCATAAAAAAGACTTAGAACCACCATTTGATCATTTATTTTACGAGGAGTGGGAGTGGAGGGCACGTAATCCCTCATCGTAACTCCTCGTAAAATAACGATCAAACTTCGAACAGGTGAGTTCTCGTTTAATCTTACTATTTTACTTCGGAGTCACGTGAGTGACTACGTGAAGAGTTTTAATAGCTTTCTGTGTTTTTTATGTCGTAGAATTAATCCGTACGACAGTCCGGCTAAGTAAACACATACATGAGAAAGCACACAAATGTTAGATCTTTTCATAATTAAAGTTTTTTAATGGCTGAAAAAACCATATAATACCCTCCTTATATTTGAGGGAAAAATGATTACAAGTGACAAAAGATATCAGTGACTACACAACTGAATTATAGCAATTAATAGCAAACAAAGCAGGTGATTATAGTTGCTCCCAACACCGCGTGTCCAAAGCTTGTCATAGTGTGAACAGGTTTGTTGTAGAACTTTGAAAAAGTTTCTTCTTTACTCCACCCTGCGATTTTTAAAAATATGCTCGAGAGGTACGTCCCGCCCCTTCGCCGCGGACGTAGCTGCGCCCTGGTGGAGTGAGATTTGAAGACATCAGTGTCTACTCCCGCTAAAACCAACACCTGTTTCAACCATTTTGAGATTAGTTTGAACTGAAGCTTTGTGTGTGTGCTTTTTGTGCGTAAGCAGCAATGTCTTTTCGTTTCCTCGAAAAGTGTCCGTCACTTTAATTACATTGGTTCAAATGTCTAACCACACACAAAGCAAGCTCAATATGAAAAGCTTGAAAGGTTACCTTTGTTCCAGATTCCCTGGTCTACTTTGTTTGATCAGATCGTAAACATAGAATACAACGTTATCTGTAGTCACATGCATACAGTCTAAACGCAACATTTGTAAAGTTTGCACTCTTTGGGCTGAGACCAGTGACATTTAACATGACCAATTTCAATGTTAACCTATCCAATGACAACCCTTCAATTGGCGTCCATTCTCTAAGTAGAGCAAGTACTATGCTCACATCCCAAATCTCTGTATATCTAGGTTTTGGCGGATTCATGTGAAAAATTCCTTTCATGAATCGTGATATTAATGGATGCGACCCAATTGATTTCTCACCAGTCATAAGTCCTAAATAGGACGACAAGGCACAGCGTGCAGTGTTAATGGCACTGTAACTTAAATGTTGGCCAAAGCGCAAATTGGCAAGGAATTCCAAACCATGAGTAACATTCACATAATCATCTGAAATATTTTGACTGTGTGCAAAATTCTTCCCATTTCTTAATATGTGTCATATATTGTTTCTGTGTGCTATCTCGCCATGATGCGCCAATAACTGTCAAGTTTGGTCCGACAATCCCAGTTCCTGTAGTGGTCTGGTCAAAACCTGCAGATTAACAAATTCATATATGATATAATGGGTTAATCTTCATTTGTTACTGGATTAGTCAAGATATCACTACAGTTATGAATCTGCATATACGGTTCTTTAATCATATTCAGCATAACTGGGAACCAAGGTTGAGTTGGCCAATTTGGCACTACCACAATCGGAAGCTGAATCTTGCTCTATTTTCTTCAAGCATCTCTGGATCAGAGCAAATGGTGGAAAAAGCATATAAAGAACATTTTTCCCCAGTGTGTAATAAAAATGCATCTACTGCAAACTGCGTCCGGATCGTGTTCCAAGACACATAATGAGGCAAGTGATGATTAAGCCTGGCATGCAAACAAAATCAATTTCTGGCAACCAAATCGTTCGAACAATATTCTTAAATATTGCTGGCTTAAATATCCATTCCGTATTATCTTTAAAATCCTGGACCTTTCATCTGCTACCACATTGTCTTTACTGGAGTATAGCTTACTGCAATCCATTATCTGCCGACCAATACACCATTGCCATATCTCATTGACCAGACAATCACATGATACTGATCCAACACTCCCCATGTGATTAATGTAAACCACAGCTGTTTTATTTGTGTAATTGTATTAACACATGCAGACCTGTTTTAGCACAACAATATGCTTTAAGCCCATAAAAGGCCCCCAATAACTCCAAATAGTTAATTACCATACTCTTGGAGAAACACTTGTTCTTCAGTTTTCCATCTAACCTCACAACTGGAGGATAAATCTGTGGCCCCCCATCCGAGAGCACTAGCATCTGTATGTAAAACCATTTCAGGCTGTTTAATCATAATATTTATTAGCAGCTTGTGGGACATTTTCCTTTTTGAACCCACATTGTAAATTCCAAATACAGCTTCTTTTGTTAATTACATAGGCCTGTCAATGGCCTGCCTTCTCTTTGAGAGCTTGTATCTTGTACCTTCGAAGATATCAATAATGTAATGAACAAATTCTACTGCAGGAAATGCTGCTAGCAGTTCACCAATGGTTGTCACCATTTCTCGGATGGACGGATAAGGTTTTGAATGAGATAATGACAAGTTACCAAAATATCATCGACTTTAACTGTTGGTAAAGGTATTAACATAGTCAATGAGTTAATTACAAACCCCAAAAGTAAATTGTTTGTGCTGGCTGCAGATGCCCCCCCCCCCCCCTGGGGCTTAATTAGATGAATTAAGAACCTTAGCTTACCACAAAGCTTTAGTAACTGAAACTGAGTCCTCAGCTGACTACTGATAATCATCTAATGACCAGAATGTCATTGAGATAAGCCATAATGATGTGCATTTTGTGCTCTAATTGGGGCCTAAAACTGGTTTCAACAGTTTCGTAAAGAGTAAAAGCTGAACTCAGTCCTTTGGCAAAGCTTAACTGCCATAATTGTCACAACAATTAAAATTTAAGTACTACCGAAACCTGATGCATAGGTACAGAATAATAGGCGTCTTTTCATCAATTCTTAGCCATATAACAACCTGCTGAATTAAATATTTTGCAGTATTCAATGACTCCATTTGAACATGTTTGTATTCTACAAACTTATTTAGACCTGTAAGGTCCCGAATACTTCTGCAACCATCATTCTGTAATGCCTTCTAACATTAAAGACACAATTTATGCTTGTGTTCAAAATCTTTTCCATTACCTCTTTTCCAGATAATTAGGCAATGTGAACATAAATCTCTGCTTTTTCAATTGCAGAAAACACGAAACATAAGCAGGTTTATTCTGTACAGGAGGATTAACCTCTTTTTTTTAAAAGTATAGTAGTTAATGAAAAACTGCTGTAATATACTGATCAAAAATAATAGTAAGCCAGTCTAATAAACTTTTTGTAATCTCCTCTAACTGGAGATTAATCCGCAGTTTCTTTAAGCAGGGAACAAGTCTTTTAATTCCTCTGCAATATGAGCGTGGTGGTCTCCTTATCCCTGAATTCGGGTAAGTTTTGGTTGTGCAATACAATAAAACTTCCTTGACATATTTCTGCCTCTATTTCCATATCAAATCCCCTTCTGGGCGAAAAATAACCTTTTCGTCCAAAAGACGAAGGTTTCATGCAGCGCTAAATATTTAGCTTTTCATCCAATTTCAATAAGTTAGGCAGCTTATTCCAAAAGATAACCAAGAGCTTAAACACACACTTGCTCGACCTGGGTATGCAACCTTGGGTGAAAAATGGGCCTAAATAGCCATTTATATTATATAAAATTTCATAGAAAGAATTGCACAATAGCGTCTTTATTTTATGTTTTCCTTTCATATGCCAAAAGCCATAATAGCAGCGAATAATTTGTGAGGATTTTTAAACCTCACTATTTGACGCTCTCATATTGGAGTCATGGATGCCCATATTAACGGATATAAACCGTAGGCTCTTCCAATGAGGCACAATTTCCTGTGCTGTGCAATTTTAATATTTCAATCATCACAAAATCATGAAGTTGGTGAGATAACCATATATTATGTTGGCAGCTAGGATTTCTTCCATTAGCCTCACCAATTCCTTCATTATATAGCAAAACCTTTTGCTATTCCAGGCATCTTTGGCCTCTTTTCATATTTTTTCATTTTGTTTTTATTTTTATTTTGTGGTGTGCTTTCAAAATGCAAATCACCATCAACAGGGTCTGCTTCTGCAGCCCTAAATCAATTGGGATTGCATCCCATGAGACTTCTTCCGGCCCAAATCCTGGGTCCGGAGTTCCAACTTCCAATTAGGCCCATGGCCATATTCAGAAAATAATTAAACCCTCAGGGCTAATTTTAGGAACCTTCAGGGTACTTTGACCTCCTAGTCTCATAATTATTTGGAGAACTTTCTCCATATGCTCCATAATCAGTTCCACATAGTTTTCTTATCTGGAGGACTTTTCAATGTCAGAGTCATCAGAACCACGGGCCTCTCAGATTTTTTATTTTATTTTATTTTCCATTTTTCATATTCGGGAGCATTCTCTCCGTGGTTATCATTTTGTAAACTAATTCGCTAACGGGTATATCTGCGGCCCACCGGTATCGGAACCGGCTCCGCACTAGCTTTCCCGTATATTTATTTTTACCCCAGGAAGCATTTAACCCGCGAATATAAGTTTACTTCATCATCTGTGCTTATCCAGCACTAATATGACTCTGACCTGATTTAATATATTTCCTATACTGCTGGACCTACCAGCGCCCGCTAAGAAATCCCAACTTGTACTGTTCTTACCTGCGGGCCGTTTCCCGACCGCTGCGAGGAGCTGCTCCTTACTGCAGCTCCACCTTCTGCCGTCAGCGTCGACGTCATGCCGTTACCAGCGTGAGGCGGGGCTATTCACGTAGTCACTCACGTGACTCCGAAGTAAAATAGGACGTACATGGTAAATGGTAGGGAATTGAGGAATGCTGTGGAACAGAGGGATCTAGGAAATAATGTGCATAGGTCCCTGAAGGTGGAATCGCATGTAAATAGGGTGGTAAAGAAAGCCTTCTTGGTGTGCTGGCAGTTATAATCAGAGCATTGAATATAGGAGTAGGGAAGTGATGTTAAAATTGTACAGGCATTGGTAAGACCATTTTCTGGAGTATGGTGTACAATTTTGGTCGCCTAGTTATAGGAAGGATGTCAAACAAAATAGAGAGTACAGAGGAGATTTACTAGAATGTTGCCAGGGTTCCAGCAACTATGTTACAGGAAAGGTTGAACAAGTTAGGTCTTTATTCTTTGGAGCGCAGAAGGTTAAGGGGGTGACTTGATTGAGGTCTTTAAAATGATGAAAAGGGATAGAGTTGACGTGGATACGTTTTTCCCATTGAGGGTAGGGAAGATTCAAACGAGGGCATGACATTGAGAATTAAGGGACAGAGGTTTCGGGGTAACGTGAGGTGGGAACTTCTTTACTCAGAGGGTGGTGGGCTGTGTGGAATGAGCTTCCAGCAGAAGTGGTGGAGGCAGGATCGATTTTAACATTTAAGTTAAAAGTGTGTGGCATAGGTATATGGACGTGACGGGAATGGAGGGGTATGGTTGAGTGCAGGTAGGATGGACTAGGGGAAAACAAATGGTCGGCACGGGACTGGAAGGCCGAGAGGGCCTGTTTCCATGCTGTAATTGTTATATGGTTGTTGGTTATACTTCCATCTGGTCTTCTCTCAACCTCCAATACTTCAGATAAATCAATCCAAGTTTGTCTTCTCTTTATAGCTAATACTCTCTCATCCAGGCAGCATTCTCGTAACCCTCTTCTGCATCCTTTCCAAAGCCTACACAACCTTCCTATTTCATAGAGTGATTAGAATTGTACAAGGTGGTCCAAAATGGTCTAACCAAAGTCCTGGAAAGCTGTAAATTACTTCCTGACTCTTGTACTCATTGCATTCAAGCAGGGCAATCCTATCCCATCTTCCTTTCCCCTGTATTTCCCTGTACACCTGGACCAATTTCCCCCGCACATCCCCAACAGCTTTTTCTTGATTTTCTTCTGTCACGTTAGCCTACACTAACAGGTGATGATGATGTCATTTAACTTGCCAGCGCACCCTTGGGATGTTGGCAGGAGATTCAACCCTATTATGGAGGCGCCATACAGGCTTCATACAGACAGCAACTGAAGTCAGGATTCAAACTGACCACCCCAAGCTATGAGCAACAGTGCTAATTGCTTTGCCATTGTATTTGGGACAGGCTATTGCAGCATTGAGGAGAAAATCAGAGAATTAATATCTTATAATTTAAGAAGAAACATGGATAGATGAGAACAAAAGGATGAGATTATTAGACAGTTTGATCTCGTAAAAAATCTGACAAGATGATGGTTTTATGTAACAAAAGTCTCCTGGATTTGATGGCCTTGATTTGTATTCCTTTCCCCCCCCCAAACACTAGAGAAACAATAGTGCGATATAAATCACAGAAGTTGCTGGGCTCAATTGTATGTATGGTAGATTTTTCATCAAAGTAACGTGAGTGTAATTGGCATGTGCATTGTTTAAGAGCATGCGACTTCCTGCAAAGGCATGGAAGCTGCCAGTAGTTGAGGCAGGCACAATAACAACTTTTAAAAAATACATTTTAACAGGTACATTGATGGAAGGTAGAAAAACACTGGGCCAAACGCAGGCTAATGGCACATCTTAGACGGAGCATCTTGGTGGCGTGGGGTGGAGGAGTTGGGTTTGAATGGCCTGTTTCCGTGCTGTGTGACTCTATGGCAGAAGAATTGTGACTGAAGTTCAATAATCCAAGTGTTGCTGTCTAAAGTGCATCACTCCATCGTATAATGTTAATATATCAGTGTGGCAACATTTGACTCTGCATTGAAATGCAATTGTAATTGAACCCCCTACATTTACACGGTTCGCACAGTAAATTGAATCATATGCCCAGGGCAGGCAGGGTAATGGTATACTTTGGTTAAAAGGGATGCTCGGGTTACCTGTCTTGTTCACATGACTCGGATAACTGTTTTACCTTATTGTGACATTATTGGATAAATGCTGTGACTTGTTGTGCATTAAAACCTAAAAGGCTTAAATGTGCAAGAACACGAAGTCTAGCTGATGCTTTTAGATGTCATGCCACAATATAATTCCCCCATTAATTATTTTTAAGTAGCCTGTGCAGTCCCATCGATCAATATGTTAATCAAAATAATTATATTGCTTTTATTTAGTGACAACAGAGACTCTAGCTACTTCCTTAATCATTCAAGCCATCAGATTAAGTACCGGTCCACATATTTAAGGACCTGTGTGTGTGCCTATCAAATGGTAGCAAATGTAATTTTGGGGACACTCCTGTCAGTAAGACTTGCAGCCTATTATGGCCTCATTACAACTTTTCACGTAATGGATGTGGACATTCACCTTTGTGGGATAAGCTGTTGAAGAAGAAACACTTCTCCATTGAGAACTCATGTACATTTTGTTCCACTAAAATTAACAATGAGGGGGTAAATTTTGTAAAGGTGCAAATTTGAAAATTACTCCGAGCGATTCACTCGGGATGGTGCACTAACCTTCTCCTTTATTGCTTTTGACCAGGTGTAATTGGGAACGGATTTTTGATCAAAAGGAAGAATGATGTCCTTTCAACCAATGATGCATTCATCACTCCTTACCACAGATCTTGGAAACAGTTCAGGATCGCCACAACAAATGGGACTGGGGGGGACACTTTCTCCTTTAGTAGTAAATGACTCGACTACTGTGGGCCTAAACGGTGAAGGCGAGTTGACTGATTTGAATAAAGAAACAGTGAGCACACAAGAACACACAGGTGGACAGTTTTCTTGGCCTTTACACAAAGTACACCACTCGGTTTTGATGACAGCAGACAACGACTCACTTCTGCATGCAGAGGGCACAAGTTCAGTTGCTCAGACGACAAGTGAAACATTTATTCTTTTGAGCCACTTACAATGTCCTCGGTTCTCCAATACTTCGTTCCCCATCCTCAAACCCACCAGCATCACAACAGATATTGAACAACATACGAAACTTCATATTTTAAAACACCAGCTTTGTAAGATTTTATTTACCTTGTATTCAATTATCTGTGACTTCATTTGTACTTAAGCCAGGTACAAACTTCCAATCCTTATAATACTTCCCATAGACTTTTCTATTGGCTTTGATATTCCAAGTTCTGTTCAAGGGGAAATTCAATGCTTGACTAATCTGTCTGGAATTATTTGAGGATGTAAACTAGGAAATGGACAAGGGAGAACTCACGCCAGTGGATGTAGTGTAACAGCTGGACTTTTCAGAAAGCATTTGATAGGGTCCCACATAGTGACGAGAAGTGGCACACATGGGTCAGAGGGTAGCCAGCCTAGTGCTGACCCCATGGTCAGAAAATTGGGTTGAACAGACAGGAAACAAAGAGTAGGGATTAAACGGGGTCCCTTTCAGAATGGCAGGCAGTGACTAGTGGGGTACCAAAAGGCTCCGTGATGAATGGAGTGGCAGGGTTTGTATCCTCTGGAGTTTAGAAGGATGAGAGGGAATCATTGAAACGTATGAGATTATTAAGGGTTTGGACACGCTAGAGGCAGAAAACATGTTCCCGATGTTGGGGGAGTCCAAAACCAGGGGCCACAGTATAAGAATAAGAGGTAAGCCATTTAGAACGGAGACGAGGGAACAGTTTTTCTCACAGAGTTGTGAGTCTGTGGAATTCTCTGCCTCAGATGGCGGTGGATGGCCAGTTCTCTGGATACTTTCAAAGAGAGCGAGATATAGGCTCTTAAAGATAGCGGGATATGGGAGAAGGCAGGAATGGGGGTACTGATTGTGTGATGATCAGTCATGATCACATTTAATGGGGTGCTGGCTTGAAGGGCCGAATGCCCTACTCCTGCACTATTGGTCTATTAGAAATCCAAAATGGTGCCATACTCTCCCTCTGGTTAGGATATGAGGGATATAATGTTGTGTCTCAACCAAGAGTTTATAGAATCACTCAGTATGAACCACAAAATATTTAAAATAATTATTCAATGGCAAACCACGAGCAGAAAACGGATATAAAATAACCAGAGGATTTGGTGGAGAGAGATGGAAAAAAAATTAAATTAACTGTGAAGGGAAATTGTCAAATGAATAGGGCATCACTGTTGTAAAAGTTACTTTTAAATGTCAGTGAGGTTGTTTGGCAATAATCAAAATGCACTCGGATTGCTAACATTTATTTATATTTGAATAAACAAACTTTGATATTTTTTCTGGCATATTTGTTGGGTTATTGTCTAGGTAATCAGATTTTGCGTTCTTCGGTTTATTTCAATACCTCATCTCGTAGTGAGACGCTATTACAATGTAGCTCTGGGAAGACCAGGAGATTTTAATAACTTCTACAGTTTCAGTCGGTTTAATCTTCATCCATCTATGTATGATCACATAATCTTGGTAGTACATTTATGCTGTGGTGGGATGTTTATGTTAACTTTTATGTAGTTACACAAGTCTTGTTTGCTTTTTTTTAGTATGGTTGTATGGTAATTTGAGTTTCACGTGTACATTTAATTGGTACATGTGACAATAAACTGACTTTGAACCTTTGAAAAAACTGTATTAAAGGCTTGCTAATCTTTGGTATGCAAAAGGTCGTAAGGAGCTGGGAGTAACAGCAGGTCGGGCAGCACCCCATGGGTGAATAAGGACACGTGATATTTCAGCTTGAGCGCCCTTCAGTTGTTAATAATAATATTTGGTGTGCTTTTAATATTAGCAATTACAGTTTTTGAATACTCTAGTAGTCATGATTGGTTAGAATATGAACATCACAAGTAAGGTTAAAAAAGGCTAACATATATAAACTGACATACTGCAGTCAGCAAAAAGCAAAAAAGAAACCCTGGGGGGGAAAATAGTTCTGACTATCATTCATCTTAAGAACCTGTTTTATGGGATAACTGTAGGAGCCCAAGACAATCTGTGGAATGTGTGATCACCACTGTCTAGTTTTAGCATCGCAAATTGTAGCTCTATTCCAAGCCAAATGTAATAGTATATATACCTCCTATAAACCTCCTATATCGAAAAGACAGACAGGTGGGCAGGAGGGAGTGGGGTTGCCTTCTTGGTGAAGAATGAGAATTCAGTCCTCCCTTGCAAGGGGTGACATTGAAACAGGAGATGTGGAGTCAGTTATGGATAGAAACTAAGGAATTGTAAGGGTAAAAAAGAAAAGACCCTAATGGGACCAATCTACAGGCCCCAAACAGTAGCCTGGACATAGGGTGCGTCGAATCAGGAGTTAAAATGGCATGTGTAAAGTAACGCTTGTGGTTGTTATGGGAGATTACATCATGAGGTTAGACTGGGAAATTCAGGTTGGCACTTGACCCCCAGAAAGGGACTTTGGTAGAATGCCTTTGTGATGGTTCTTCTTGATCTGCTTGAGTTGTTGCCTACAGGGAGAACGCTATTCTGGATTTAGTGTTATGTAATGAACCGGATTTGATTAGGGACTCGAGGTTAATGAGCATTTAGGAGGCCAGTTGACCATAACATGGTCAGGTTTAATCTACAATTGGAGAGGGAGAAGATTAGATGGAGGTGTCAGTGTTGCAGTTGAATAAAGGGGAATATGGGGGCCATGAGGAGGAGCTGGCAAAGTTGACTGGAAGAAACACTAAAAAAGCAGGGATGACAGTGGAAACAAAATGGCATGGTGTTTCTAGGAATAATACAGAAGGTGCCGGATTCAGCTCATTCCTAGGAGAAGAAAGATTCCAAGGGAGAAAGGACGACGTGGCTGACGGTGGGACGTCAGGGAACAGTTATAAATTAAAGGAAGAAGTACAACGTAGCAAGAATGAGTGGGAAGCAAGAGGATTGGGTAAGTTTAAATAACAACAGAAGTAACAAAAAAAAAAAAATCGGGGTGAAAAGTTGGGTAGGAACGTAAGCTAGCCAAGAATATAAAGCAGGACAAGTAAAAGCTTCTTTAGGTATGTGGAAGAGGGAAGAAATAGTTAAGACCAAAGTGGACCTTGAAGACCGAATAAGGGTGAATTTGATTATGGGGACAAGGAAATGGCAGATGAGTTGAAACAGGTCATTTGGATCTGTCTTCACTAAGGAGGACACAAACAATCTTCCTGATTTAGTTGTGGCCAGAGGATTGGGGTGCAGGAGGAACGAAGGAAAAAGGGGGGGGGGGGAAATCCACATATGGCAGGAAATGATGTTGGATAGACTGATGGGACTGAGGGCTATTAAATCCCAGGGCCGATGGTCTGCATCCCAGGGTATACTTTAGAAGTGGTGGTCTTGAAAATCGTGGATGCATGGTGATAATTTTCCAATGTTCTATGGACTCGGGATCAGTTCCTGTGGATGGAGGGTCGCTAATGTTATCCACTGTTCAGAAAGGCGGGAAGAGAGGGAAAACGGGGAATTATAGGACCAGTTAGCCTGACATCGGTGGAGGGAAGATGCTGGAGTCAATTATTAAAAGATGAGAGAGCCGGAACAATTTGGATAGCAGTAACAGGATCGGTCCGGAGGTCAGCTTGGATTTACAAAGTGGAAATCATGCTTGACACATCTTCAAGAATTTCAGAGATTAAACTAGGGGAAAATGGGACATGGGAGAGCCAGTGGGATTGTACCGACTTTCAGAAGCATTTGATAAGGTCCCACATAGAGATTCATGGGCAACATTAGGGCACTGGTATTGGGGATTGAGTGCTGACATGGATTAGAAGAAGGGGTTGCAGACAGGAAAAAGTGTAGGGGATTTAAACGGTTCACTTTAGAATGGCAGCCAGGTGACTAGTGGGGTACTGCAAGGCTCGGGTGCTGGGACTGCAGCTATTTACAAAATACATCAAATGAATTTGGATGAGGGATTTAAAGTTACATTAGCTGGGTGGGTGCAGTGTGAACTGTGAGGAGGATTGCTATGAGAATGAGGTGACTTGGACTGGTTGGGGAGTCAGACAGATGCATGGCGGATAAATGTGAGGTTATCCACTTTGGTATCAAAAACAGATTACCTATCTAGATGGCGTCGTAGGGAAGGAAAGGGGAAGTTCAACGGAATTCTGGGGGTCCTTGTACATCAGTTATGAAAGTTAGCATGCAGGTACTGCAGGGCAGTGAAGAAAGAAAAGGCTGTTGGCCTTTATAACAAGAGGAATCGAATATAGTGCAAAGAGGTCCTCTGCAGTTGTACAGAGTCTAGTGAGATCACACCTGAATATTGTTGTGCAGTTTTTGGTCCTAATTTGAGGAAGGACATCCTTTGCTATTGCGGGGAGCGCAGCGTAGGTTTACAAGATTAATTCAGGGATGGCGGTGGAACTGTCATTATGCTGAGAGAAAGGAGCAGCTGGGCTTGTACACCTCTGGAGTTTAGGAGGATGAGAGGGGATCTCATTGAAACATATAAGATTGTTAAGGGCCTTGGACACACTAGAGGCAGAAAAACATGTTCCCAATGTGGGAGAGTCAGAAACCAGGGGCCAACGAGTTATGAATTAAGAGTAAGCGATTAGACGGAGACGAGGGGAAAACACTTTTTCTCCACAGAGGAGTGGTGAGTCTGTGTAATTTCTGCCTCGGGGGCGGTTCTCTGGGATGTTTTCAAGAGAGAGCAAGATAGGGCTCTTAAATAGTGTAGTCAGGGGATCACATATGGGGAGAAGCAGGAACGAGGGTTACTGATGGGGTATGATCAGCATGTTCACAATGAATGGCGGTGCTGGCTCGAGGGCGATTGCCTACTCCTCTGCACCTATTGTCTAATTGTCTATTTACATTTTTTAAAGGATTGTATCAAGATAATTTATTGCTTTTGCTGGTATTTGTTCTTAATAATATTCCGTTATAAGCTTCTTTTCTGACATTGTGTTACTTAAAATAATTTATTTTTTGCCTCATTTGGGTGGCGCTGCGGTTATAGTCGTTGTTCTCGCGAGGCAGAGACCCGGTTTCCACCCTGATTACAGGTGCTGTCAGTACGGAGTTTGAACATTTTCCCTGTGACTGTGTGGGGTTTTCCAAGGTGCTCCGGTTTCTTCCACTTTCAAAAGATGTACAGATTTGTAGGTTAATTGGCTTCTGTAAATTGTCCCCTAGTGTGTTAGTTAGTGTAGGCGGGTAGTTCCACGGCTTTATCCCAAAAGTCTTTTGTTTGTTGCTTGGGCTGTGTGTGTTTAATAATTATTCTGTTCCAAATCAGAGATTTACTTTCATTGGAGATTTTTGGGTTTGTCGCGTACATTAGGATAGATTGATCTGTGTGAGGTGTGTTTGCTCTCTGTTTCTGTTTAACGATGGTAAAAACAGAAGCTTAGGCTCAGTTGGTACTTTCAGGATTGTTTTGAACTGTTGCTGTTGTCCGTAATCACAGGAGTTCATCATCTTTGGTTGAGGACAAACTTGACACAGTTGCTGCAATTTGGCTGTGATTGAAGAGTTTTCCTTCAAATGACTTTGCTGAAGTCTCCGTGATTTTCATTGTGAAAATTATATTGGAGAGAGAGGAATACACCCCCTGCCCCCTGCACACCACCTCACCAAAAACCACTCAATTCATTCTGGACACAATACACTCGGGCAAGGGAGGCACTTGGGTTTCATCCAATTTACATTATTTCACTCAACATTGTCTTAAGCAACAGAAAAAAAAAAAAGTAATCTTTCAACCATTTTAAAAGACAATTTAAAACCAGAATCTTGAAAAACTGAGTAGGTTGTTGAAACTGTTTATTTACTTTTTTGAATCTCTGAAAAATGTAGCCTTTGCACTATGGATTGGAATTGAGCATTGTCTGTTGTTGTTCAAAATTTTAATGTGAGACTTGGAACTGTATTAGAGGATCTCTCAGCTGAGTTGGCGGCAGGAGGAGAGAAAGGTTAATGCTTGTTCATTAATTTATCTACATTTGTTTGTTTCTTGAAGTATGCAGGGTCACAGGATTAGTCAATGTACAAAGTAAGTCTGTGTTCATTTGAGGATATCTTGATTAGATTAAAGGCATTGAAATGTATGCATTTGATTTTTACAAGAACATTTGAAATATCAATATCACGTTGTGGGCCATAAAATTATTTTAATATATGGCAGATGGCTAAATGGATTGGAAACAGAAGGTGCTAATAAATGGGGAAAAGGCAGTGGGTGTTGTTTAGGGACTCATCCTTTAAATTTTTGATGTTGTGGTTATTAATATACATGAAAGCTGTTCGTACAACGTTTAATGGAATACAGCTAGTGTTTAAATGTTGAATAAACAAGGGATATTTACACATATGTCCCAATTGTATATTGAGGTGAACAGAGCTGCAAAATGACAATAACGGAGCAAGTTTTAAATTTATGTTAATGACAGGCCTGGTCTGGTGGCTGGAAATTCAAGAGTCAACATTGACCTCCGCATTACCCATTGCTGCCCCAGCATTAAGCTTCTGGGACATTTGATTATAAATCAAAATAAGTTATTTTGCCTCCGTCGAGGTATCACTACCAATGAGGTGTCCTCACTTATGCAGCATTCCTTCTATAGTGATTTTTTAGTTGGGAGTTACAGTGTGGAGGAAACGGGCCATTTGGCCCACGAGTCTGCACTGACCAGCGATCACCCGTCATGGTTCTTTCCTACATTTTAGGGACAATTTAATGTTTAACTTACAAATCTGCACCTCTTTGGAATATTGAGGCGGGGGGGGGGGGGGGGGGGGGGGGGGAACCGGAGTATCGGAGAAAAAAAAAAAGCCCTGTCGTCAAGATGGACCCTGGGTCTCTCTGGTGCTGTAATGGTCCTGTCCCATGGTTACGAGGTCATTCCAAGAGCTCTCCCGAGTTTAAAAAAATCAAACTCGTTCGGTAAGCACGGCGAATTAATGTAGGGGTACGTCAGAGCTCGTATCGGCTTAATGGCAGGTACTCGGGAAAGACTCGCTAACGGCAAGGTAAGCTCGGGAAGACTTTGTGAAGATTTTTTTCAACATGTTGAAAAAATGTTCCAAGAGAGCCCGAGTACAACGAGCGGCCATACCACAAAATCTCCGAGTTCGAATCAGGGCAAACTTGGGAGTGACTTTTGGAATGAACTCGCACCATGGGGACAGGGCATTTGGCAGCCCCCCCAAAAGGGGGGCCTTCTTGACTGCTGCACCACTGCACCAGGAATGAGTAGGTAAACCAAGGAATGAGTAGGTTAACCTAATGATGTGTTTTTGTTGGGCAATGGGCCCGTACTCTATTGAGTTTAGAAGGGAATGAGGGGGGAGACTTCATTGATACATACAGAATAGTGAAAGGTTTGGATGAAGTAGATGTGGAGAAGGATGTTTCAACTAGGGGAGAGGAGGGTTAGGGTCATTAGCTCAGAATTAAAGGACATTATTTTACGAAGGATATGAGAAGAATTGTCTTTAGTCAGAGGGTGGCGAATCTGTCGAAATTCTTTTGCCACCAGAAAGACTGTGATGGGCATCGGTGAATATTTTTTTTTTGTAAAATATTATTATTCGAAGTAAATACATGTTAAGAAGGAATAACATAAAATAAAAGGAATGAGGACATATTATTCGTCACTAACAATCTTAATATTTTTAAAGGTTTACAATCATTCTTATTTATACTTCTATACTTATTATTTTATAATAATAGAAGATGGTAGAGAGAAATAATAAGTTGATTAAAATAAAAGTAGAATAAATCATAATATGTGTGGCGTAAATTAGTTATAAGCAGGCTATTCTTCCATTGGAGTATATCAGTGGTCTATTATATAATTCTTCATCTATTCCTTCATTAGGTTTCAGTCAGGCCCTCGAACCGGACCACATTGTCCCTTTAAATTTCAATAAATGGAAGACCATTTATTGATCTAGCTTGTCCAAAAGGGACAAGTTTTAATCTTTCCAGAATGAAGTGTCTCCAACATTTCTGTAATTCACATTTTGGATTTGGGGGATGTAGGACTTTCCAAAATCTTAATAGTTGTTTACCAATTATTAAACTATAATCGATAAATATTCTTTGCTGTGTTAGTAGTTGATCCTTTTCTAATATTCCTAATATGGATTAATTTTGAGTCTGGAGTCAGATTATTGTATTACTACATTCGAATTTATCTTAACATTTCTTTCCAAATGTTATCCAAAATCTGAGTGCGGTAGATGGGAGACTAGGGGAAAACAAAGGTCGGCACGGACTGGAAGGGCTGAGTGGGGCTGTTTCCGTGCTGTAATTGTTTATATGGGTTATGTTATAGGTAGTATATTTTTTAACATTTTGTGAAGAATGCGTAGATTAGCTTCTAAATGCTAACATTTATCACATACAGCAGAAACATTTGAAAGAATTCTGTTTTAATCAGATTTGAAAAGTGTATGCTATGGTAATAAGAAACTTTAAATTGTATCAAATGAGGCTGGCATTAAGAGCTGTGTGTATATGTTGTTAACTTTCAATTCCATACTTCTAGACTATTTGTTTGACCTAATTCATTTTTCTCATACTTGTCCTATATATTTCTGACATTTTCAACAAAATTATTATAAATATATGATATTATTTTTTTCTGTGTTCGGATATATTATTTTGACATTTCATCTAAATTTCTGTCCTTTTCTATTTCTAATATCCTGTGGGTTTTTTGATTGACATAGTCTCAATTTGTAAAATATCTAAAGTACTCTTTTGAGTGTAATCCGGGTTATTTATGTTATAATTCCTGAAATTGAAAGAAAGAGCATTTACCTGTTAGAGATCACCATCTTATTAATTTCCATAGTTCTTCCAGTGTATAAAAAACTTTATCCATCTTTGAGGGTTTGATAAGTAGATGTTGTTTACAATGGGAAGAGCCAGTGGTATTACTTTACAATTTTAATGTTTCTTTAATTGTTTCCAGATAATTTCCCACTGTCTATTATTGGATTTCCTCTATAAAATTTTCTTCGTATTTTTAGTATTGGCAAAATAAAATCGAGCTAATTTCGAAAGTGTGTGCATCTTACCTTTTCCATTTTTGAACCAGTGTTGGCTGTTTATTAATTCTTTCCAACCAAGAATTCATATTTTTAATAGTAATGGCCCAGTAGTATATACATACAATTAGGCAGTGCAAAAACTCCATTTTTTTTTGATTTACATAGATGTTTTTTTATTTATCCGATGACTCTTTTAATCCCAATAAATTGGTAACCTTTAGAGTCCACTTTCTGAACAATATGTTTTAGGTAAGGGGATATATCGGATCAGTTGAAAGGGTATAATAATTGCAGAAAGAAAATCAGTTTTATCGCATTAATTTCTACCTAGCATTGAAATAGGTACTGTTTTCAATAGAGGATTTTCTTAGTAGTTTATTCAGTAGGGGTGGGAAATTAGATTTAAATAAAGAATCATTTCTTTTTGTTACATTAATTCCAAGATATTTGATTTTTCATTTGCTATATTAAAAGGAAATTGTTGTATATATGTGGGTGATTTCCCATTATTGTCATAAGTTCACTTTTTTTTTCCATATAATTTATATCCTGAAATCAAGCAATTGAGTAATTAAATCTCATATGTTAGGGATACTAGTTTCAGGCTTTGTAATATAAAGCATATACATTATGCGTATAAAAGAGATTTTTTTTTCAGTTTCTTTGGTTCATCCCCGTATATTTCAGGATGTAATCTCACGGATTGTGCTATATGGGTGCAGTGCGAACAGTAGTGGGATAGAGGACAACCTTGTCATCTACTGCTCTGTTAAATTAATTTGTTGATAACTTTTGATTTGTTAATATTGTAGCTGTTGGATTGTATTAGTAGTTTAACCCATGTTATAAATTTCTCTCCCATGAAAAGTTTCATAACCGATATAAATAAGGGACCATTCAAACTGATCAAAAGCTTTCTCTGG